>JAGFNQ010007425.1:0-16936 GCA_024364735.1 Boesenbergia rotunda | reverse complement strand
CTTTTTTTTTCCATAAGCGCGTTACGTTAACATGCTTAGGGCATGTAGACATCATAAGGCAGCGGAATAACTTTAACTTATACATGCCCTGTTACCATTCTACTTAATGACATGGGAACCTTAGCATATTAACTTTGAACTTAAGCATCATATCATGTCATACATAACATCATATCATAAGGTTCCATAAGTCATCATTCGAACATATAAGTAACCAAGGTGAAGTTCTAGCATAAACCGTAAACATATAGTTTCCTGGGCCAAGTCACTACTACACACATGCGTTCTTGCCCTCCTGCTGCTTCCATCATTGTCCCCTTGAATGATCTGCGGTATAAGGAAATAAGACTATAAGCACACAGGCTTAGTAAGACTCTTTCCTACTCACAAAAACCATTCATCGTTCATCATCTCATAGTGAGCACATGAACCATTAACATACTTGGTGCTCTACTTAGAACATAACATCTTAAATCACTTATTGCATACATAGCATGGCATGAACATAAACATAGTAAACATTCTAAGCATGGAATGATACATGGCATAAACATAAATATAGTGAACCTTCTAAGCATGGCATAATGCTTGGCATATAAACATGGTGAACATTCTAGGCATGGCATGATTTATGGCATAAACATAAACATAGTGAACATTCTAGGCATGGCATGATTTATGACATAAACATAAACATATTGAACATTCTTCCTATCATAACATATGAACATCTTCTTGACATTATCATGGCATAGATCATTTATTCTCATGCATATTTCTTACCATGAAGCGTAAGCATAAAATCTTATCAACATAGCATAATGCATAGCATGAATGGATGCATGAGTGGAATGCGTATACATAAGGGATGCTTAACTTTTAAAATATACTTTTAAATGCTTAAACATAATCATCATAACATCATTTGGGGTCCCCGGCTTGTACCACATACATACATCATAGCGCGCATCCCTAGCAAGCCCGTGGTCACGAGCCTCGACTTACTAGGGTAAGGACAGTATAGTCGGTTGTCCCCGAACCGAGGCGTTCTTAAGGTGCCCATCCCTGTTGCACAGCTCCGGTAGTGCCAGAACCGTGGACAGCTTCGGTAGTCCAACACCGGGGCGTTCTTAAGGTGCCCATCCCTTAGATCCATACTTCGGTCCGGTACAAGCCCATACATAAAGTAAAATACTTTTCATGTTTCATCATTCATCATACATTCATAGCATAACCATGTTACATAAAGCATGACTTAACACATGCTTGTCCTTTCATTGTTCATTCTTATTGCATAACATCATGATGCCTGTAAGACATGGGCATTATCTTCATTCATAAACATGGTATGCATCTTCTTTCATAAGCATGACATGCATCTTTATTCATACAACATGGCATGCATCATTCTTATCATGAACATAAACATAACATACTTATCATGACATCGTTCTTATCCTGAACCTCACATAACATACCTATCATAGCATCATTCTTATCGTGAACATAACCCTATCATACTTATCATGGTATCATTCATATCCTGAACATAAACCTATCATACTTATCATGACATCATTCATATCATGGACATACACAACAACTTAGCATGGTTCTTAACATAACATGAGCATATAACTTAGCATGGTTCTCTACATCACATAAGCATACATAGGTAGGGTTTCCATAACATTCTACCTACCATTCAAATACATGGCATAAAGATGTAAGACATTCATAATAAACCCTATTAAGCATGGCATTCAATCATAAACATAAAACATAAAAGCATAAAACATGGTGCTTAACCCTTAGGGTTATGGTTAACATGATTTCTACCACATACTTTATGGTAACCATGAGCCATCATTCTTTGAACCCTAACTCCACCCCAAACCCTAGATATAAGGCTTGGCCGAAACTTCCAAGGTGGAGTTCCATAAATTCCATAAACATGTAACATAACATAAGGTGAAGGAACAACCCTACATCATTTAGGAGACCATAGGAAGTCATTGGAGCTCATGATTAGGGTTAACCCTAACCTTTAAGCCACTTTCCTATGGCTGGCCAAAACTTATAAGGCCATGGGGGTATGGAAAAATTCCATTAAAATCCCCAACCCATCATAAAACACTAATCACATCTTACCATAGGGCCATTGGGGCCCTTACTTTAAACAAATCCTAACTTTTACCCTATGAACCCATCATGGCCGAAACTTGTAGAGACTCTAGGCCATGTGAAAATTCACATAATCACCTTCCATCACCCTTATATCATGGCAACACAAAACATATACTTGAAATTAAAGGCTCAACCCTAACCCTTGGGTCCTTGAGGTTGGCCGAAACATATGGGGTCTCTAGGGTACCCCAAAAATTCTCAAAAATTGTATTAAACCTCTAGACATCATGAGAGTACATTAAAAATCATGATTGGGATTTTTATCATCATTTTATACCCTTAAACATTGTGGCCGAAACCCTAGGGTGTCCTAGGGTGCTTGCTTTGTTTCTTTCATGTTGGCCGAAACCCTAGGGTATCCTAGGGTAGTCCAAAAATTCCCAAAAATTATACTTAACCTCTAAACATCATAAGGGAACCTTAAATAACATTATATAGATTTTTAGCATAATTATAGACCTAAAAATCCTTGTGGCCGAAACCCATAAACCTAGGATTCTTGATTTTCTTTCCTTTCAACATCAAATCCAAAAATCAACCAATATATCATGCTAAAAATTATGGAAATCATAAGAAACTATTATACCACAGGTGAGGGAGTCTTACCTTGGGTTTCTTGATTTTTCGAATCTAGGAAGAGAAGAAGATTGCAAGATCTTTGGATACTAGAGCCCCCTTGTCCTTGTATTCTTGTGAAGACCTTAGATCTAGGAGATGAAGCCTTGGTGGAAGCTTTTCCAAGGGAGAACTCCCTTGGAGGTGTTTGGCTAGAATTAGGAAGGAGGAGAGGAGGAAATGCAATTGAAAGAAGAGAGAAAGAAACTCCCAAACCCCCCTATTTATCATCCATTAAAGAGGTAAATGAAGAGTCTCTCCATGACCCTTCATCTTCTTTTAAGCCTCAACCAATCTCCATTTCATTCCCTTATAACATTCCCTTGCTAGATGAGTTGGTTAAAGCATACATAGCTGTACAAGAGGTCCAAGGTTCAATCCTTGGCTCATGCACCGTTATTTTTATTTTATTTTATTTTTCATTTATTTTATTATTTTTATTTTCGTAAATTCCGAAAATCCCCCTAAAATCACCCATAATTATGTTAATATTCCTAAATAAAATTCTTTTATATTTATATTAATTTTACCAAATTAATACCTATTTTTGGAGCCCATTTAAATGTCATTAGTACCTAATTTCTCCATTAAAATAGGAAAAATTAGGCTAAGACGTACCCATAATCATGCTAATATGCCTAATTAAATCCTATTTATATTTATACTAATTATTACCTAAAATCCACCTATGATCATGGTACTAAAAACCCCACCTAAGGCCCATTAGTACTTAGTTTTCTCAATTTAAATGAGAAAACATGGATTTTCTAGGCCAAAGTTCGTATTAATATTTCTAGGTTCCTCAGATAATTATCTAGACATGCTTAATATTTTAAATAAATATTAAGAGAATTTTCTGGGTCGTTACAATCCCCCATACCTCGTGAAAGTTCGTCCTCGAACTTAGAATAACTCCTGTAGTTGTTCCTGATGTTCCTTTAACTCAACCGGCGCCAGACGGTAAGGTGCCTTGGAAATCAGGTTAGTACCAGGAATTAATTCGATCTCAAATTCCACTTCTCTGTCAGGAGCTAATCCCGGTAACTCCTCGGGCAAAACCTCTGGGTAGTCACATACCACCCGGACATCTTCCAGCTTCCGATTCTTTACTTGACTGACATCAACCACATATGCTAGAAATCCAGAACATCCTTTGTCCAACATCTTCTGAGCTTGGAGAGTGGATAAATATTTCCCGGTTCTTTTCCTTGGCTCTCCGATGAATTCGTACATAGAACTTGCCTCAGGCCGAAAAACCACCTTTCGTTTACGGCACTCAATAGAAGCACCGTATTTACCCAGGAAATCCATTCCCATTATAACATCATAATCTTTCATGTCAAGTACAATCAGATCGCAGTAAAGTTCCCTTTCTGCAATTCTGACCGGTACCGCACACAACACATGAGTGGATGTCATTATTTCTCCCGAAGGTAGGGTCGTTAAGAACCTGCAGTCTAACACTTGCGGCAGTCTATCTATCTTCTTGGTAAAGGGCACCGAAATGAACGAGTGCGTTGCTCCATTATCAAATAATGCAGTAGCATACTGACCGGAAATAAATATCTGACCTGTGACAACCGTAGAAGCTTCCGTAGCGTCCTCCTTGGTAACCGAGAAAACCCTGGCATTCATCACTGTTGGGGAGGCTTCCAACATCGGGGTCCCTTCCAGCTCGGTTGGCATATAGTGCAACTTTGCAGGTGCACCCTGGTAGTGCGCCAGTGGTTGAGGAGAGGCCTGGTTCTTTGTAGGACAATAAGCCACCATATGTCCTTCCACGCCACAGGTGAAACACCGGTTCGTACCCTTGCGGCATTCCCCGGAGTGATTCTTCCCGCATGTCGCGCAGGGGGAAAACTTGGTCTGTTTACTTGCTGAGCCTCCTTGAGCGTTGTTCCATGACTTCCGTTTACCACCTTGATCCCCTTTCCCGCCAACGTGGTTGCTCTGAGACCTTTGTCCACCTAAGCGGTCATTAACGGAAAGATCATTAAGGATAATGAGAGAAGGAATCGAGGATCCCGGTGTGAACTTGAATCTTACTTTCATTCCTCGTCTTCCGTTGCTGATTGATATTGTTCAGATAGTGCTCAGTGAGTAGGGCACCACTAAACAGTTCCTCGGCGGTCTGGGGTCTGCTAACTCCGCCAGCCACGTTCAGAGCTATTTCAGGCCGCAACATTCTTAGCATAAGTCGGACCCTCTCTTTCTCAGTACGAACCAACTCAGGGCAGAGTCGAGCCAGTCGATTGAACTTCTTCACGGCCTCATTGACCGAGAGGTCGCCCTGCCGGAATTCCGTGAATTCATCGTAGTGCTTATTCGTGACCCGCATGTTGAAGAATTCTTCAAAGAACTCTGATTCGAAATCCACCCACGCCATCTGGTCCACCGGTCTCTTGGCCTTAACCCTTTCCCACCACATTCTGGCATCCCCAGACAGGCAGAATGACGCACACTTGATCTTTTCATGCTCAGGCCAGTCCAGCAGCTCCAGGGTACTTTCCATCGTCTTGAACCATGCCTGGGCGTCCCAAGGTTCGCCAGCACCCGAGAAATTCTCCGGTTTCAGCCTTAACCATTGGATCAGGTAGGCCTCCTATCGTGCCACAGTGGTCAAGCCCAGCAGAGGAGTGTGTGTAACCGTAGGCGCCACAGGTATAGCAGTCTGGTTCACTGGTGGAGTAGTAGAATTTTCCTGTTGGTTCATTAAGGTATTAATGGTCTGCTGTTGCTCGGTGACTTGGCACTGAAGTTGGGCCACTAATTGCACCAGATCAGGCGTTGGGGTTGCCTCGTTAAGTCGGTTACTCTGTCTCCTAGCCATGTTCTTCTTCACCCAAGACAGTATAACCAATATCCGTTTTTTTTCTACTCCTATATGATTCTAAATACTAATTCATAAAAGAAGATAAAATATCGTTCATTGTTACGTATCTTAACATACTTTTCATCATACTATCTTGCATATCTTAACACCATAAAACATCCTAAAAGTGCTTACTATAATAAAATATGCACAGGGGTACTTACTTGGAAGCGACAGGAAGAGGGCTTGATGTGTGTGTAGTGAGATGGTTACTGCTCTGATACCAACCTGTAACGCCCGCTTTTTTTTCCCATAAGCGGTGTTACGTTAACATGCTTAGGGCATGTAGACATCATAAGGCAGCGGAATAACTTTAACTTATACATGCCCTGTTACCATTCTACTTAATGACAGGGGAACCTTAGCATATTAACTTTGAACTTAAGCATCATATCGTGTCATACATAACATCATATCATAAGGTTCCATAAGTCATCATTCGAACATATAAGTAACCAAGATGAAGTTCTTGTTGGAACCGATTGGCGAGCTAGAGGGGGGGGGTGATTAGCTCCGATTCGCTTGTAGATGATTTGTCGCGACGGAAGACTTCAAGCAATCGCTAACACTTGGATTTTACTTGGTATCCACCCCGGTCGGGTGACTAATCCAAGGATCCACTCTCCTCACACTCTCATGCACTATGAAAGTCTCCTTCTTGAGGTGGAGAAACCTCTTACAAGCTTACAAGAAGATACAACAAAAGGAAGCAAAATACAATACAAAATCTTACAAGATTTACGATGTTTAAGCTCTCTTTGCTATCCTTGCTATCTTCAAGCTTGTGGTTGCCTCTAGAACCTTGGAATTGCAGCAGCAATGTCCTCCAAGACTTCCCTTGAGATGGCACCGAAGGAGGAGAAGAATAGGAGAAGAGATTCTCCTTCAAACCTGCGCGAAAGACCTTATACCCGACACCTAGGGTTTGGTAATCGATTACCCAATCGATTACCACGTAGGATTTAGCCGTTCAACGGCTAGTTTTCGAACGGTAATCGATTAGCCAATCGATTACCCGTGCCCTGAATCGATTACCCAATCGATTCAGAGCTTCTCTGTTCTCTCGCGCAAACTCTGTGATCGATTACCCCAATCGATCAAGAGACACCTTAATCGATTGACCAATCGATTAAGGGAAGGCTGAATCGATTACCCAATCGATTCAGCCACCCTCTGTCCTCTCGCAAAAACTTCCTTAATCGATCCACTGATCGATTCACTCAATCGATTACCCAATCGATTGAGTCCAACCTAACTTGCTCCCACAAGTCTAGGATCCCCTACCAAGTATCCAGTCAACCCCGTTGACCGACCTGGATTTTTACTGCCTAGCTCCCAGCTCGGACTTAACCTGATTCCCCACCAGGTTTGCCTAACACTCGAGTTAGGTCTAGTCTCTCGGTAGACTTCCACCTTGCCAGCATGTGATCTCCCCGATCCATCTGGACTTCACCTAGTCCCACTAGGTCTTCTCCCATGCCAGCGTGCGATCTCCCCGATCCACCTGGACTTCACCTAGTCCCACTAGGTGTGCCTAGTCCCACTAGGTCTTTTTCCATGCCAGCGTGCGATCTCCCCGATCCACCTGGACTTCACCTAGTCCCACTAGGTGTGCCTAGTCCCACTAGGTCTTTTTCCATGCCAGCGTGCGATCTCCCCGATCCACCTGGACTTCACCTAGTCCCACTAGGTGTGCCTAGTCCCACTAGGTCTTTTCCCATGCCAGCGCACGATCTCTCCGATCCACCTGGACTTCACCTAGTCAAGTCTCCAGTCAACCTTGACCCACTTGACACCATACGGCATTCAAACATCAATGTCAAACATCGAAACATACACCTCAAGCTCACCCGAGCTTGCTAGACTCAAGCTCACCTGAGCTTTGTCAAACTAGGTCAACCCTGACCTAACCAAGATTGCACCAACAATCTCCCCCTTTTTGATGTTTGACAATATGTTTGAGAAAGACTAAACCCTATTAGCCTTTCAATTTTCTCCCCCTTTGACACACATCAAACACTCTCCCCGAAAGTCTATATGGTCAAAGGTATACACAATGAAAATCCCATACTTTTCATTGAACCTATGCTCAACCTTGAGCATTCATCATAATGAAGATTTCCAATCTTCATCCTTTCATTTTACCAAAAATAAAAATACAACCACATGTTGTTAAGGAAGACCTCCCCCTCAAAACATGCTCTAAACCTCTATCATTGCACCAACAATAATTTTTGAGTTCCTAAAACTTTAGGAAAACTCAACTTGAGGTAATTGAGATTTTGGGATTCAAAACTTGAACCAAAACCTCTCCTTAACCCTTAAATGTTCACCGAACCGTTTCCCTTTTTGATTTCACAATGAAATTTACCCAAATATACTTATAAAAGTAATTCTAGGGTTTAGGGATTGGTAGGTTACTCAAAAATAGGTTAACGGACTGAAACTAGACAGTTTCAGACGTATCAATCGATTGGAGTTGGGGACCAATCGATTACGGCCTGCCTTAATCGATCAGCCGATCGATTACGGCTACCTGTAATCGATCACCAGATCGACTACCCGAGCTTCTGTGCTCGTAAAAGCATCAACCAATCGATTTACCAATCGATTGGCCATGGTCCCAATCGATCACCTGATCGATTGGGAGTTTCTGAATTCTGAAAACAATTTCAGATCCGAAATTCAGAAACCCCTAAATAATTCTACAAAATTCGAAAAATTCTAAAATTTTGTGTAGACATTATTTATACCATATACTATCAAGGAAAAATAGTTTTCTATGAAAATAACATTCATTTCCAAAGATTGACACAAAATTGGAAACCATTGAAATACTTCAATGTTTTACTCCATTTTGTATCCAATTCATCAATGATGAGTGCTATCAAAAGATAGTCTTCACCAAGGTTTTCCAAGATAGTTTTAAAATGTTTTTCAAAAACAATATCCAACCATGTTCCTTGGGCTAAATGCACATGACTTGTACATTAGCTTTCCCAATGATTGGAGTTCATTTAAATTCTTGTTTTGATGAATCTAAAACTCAATTTGATGCACTTTATCAACACCTTGAGTTTTGTTCATCACCCTAACATCTCACTTGTTTCTAAAGTGTCTCAAAAATACACACAAGTCAACTTATAGTCTTGGTGAGATGTGAAAGTCATGTTCTCCCTAATCTAAGGGTTCATGCATTTCTATCTAGACATTATAAGCTTTGATCATCCACCTAGGATGTCAATTAATGTCAATGTCCTTAAGTTCAATACAAATTGATTTATGCATGATTAATGACTATGACATGCATCATATTAGGATTTTCAAAAGAAATTATAACTAGATGATGCATGTATGACATGACATGTAATATTTTCATAATAAATATGAATGATTAAATATGATGTCATGGCATGTGATAGGGCATACAAAACATGGCATAGTGTCATAAAAGCATATACCTAGATTTCCTATCTAAGTATCAATAACTCATCGCTAAGCCATTGATATCCCTAAATTTGCCCTAATTTCCAAGATAATGCCAAAACTCCCCAACTTGGCTTATCTTTGGATTCTATCCTAGTTGTGCCAATTTTATTAAGTTCAATCTTCCAAAAATATAGTTTGGCACAAATTTTACTCCTCCTAGAGTAAACAAATGAATCCTTCATTTTCAAGGGTAATAATTCCTTGAGAATGTCCCAAAGTGCCAACTACATCAAGGTTGGGTTAACTACCCTTCCAATTAGAGTTGACACTCCCTAGACCTATCTAGGGTGTGGCGAACACATTCTTAGGAACCCAAAACCTATTGGTGCTCCTTGGGTGTTCTAGGTATTCACTAGGGATACCTTCCCTTGATACCTTCCTAGTGACTTTTCTAGACTTTTCGGAAGCCTTAGTCACCTTTGTCTTGTCTTGGTCAACCCTAGGGATAGCTTCCCTTGTGGCCTTGACTTGACTTCTAGACCTAGATTTAGTTCCATATTTATATGGAACTCTATGATAGGATGGACCATCATCCTTAGTCTTAGGTTTGTATCCCAAACCTTTCTTGCTCCTAGAAGGTCCTTGACTTCCTAGATCTAGGTTTTGACCTTTTGATACCTTTAATAGATTTTCTATTTTTCTAAGGGATTTTTCTAATTTATCAAGTTTTGACCTCAAAACTTGATTTTCAATCATTACATCCTCAAGGCTTGGTTTTCTAATATAGCCTTGGTGATTATTATTCTTAGCCTTGGAATGGGTAGGTCTACCATGAAAATTCCTAATTTGTTCCCTATCCTTAGATTTTGTAGTCCTAGCATGGAAAGCTCTATAGTTTACCTTAGGTTTCTCATGCCTCCTATGTTCATGATAAATTGCATTAAAATGATAATAATTATTTTTAGCATGCATATTATCATGATAAAAAGAATTACCATTACCTAATGGTACCTTAGGCTTAATCTTGGAGGCTCCCCCTTGACTTGAGCTCCTCCTTTTGACTTTGGTCGGATCCTTCCCCTTTGGACATTGATTTCGATAATGTCCTTTTTGCTTGCATGAGAAGCACACAATGTGCTTCTTATCTTTCTTTGCCACGGGGTCGACCTCCTTTGACTTTCCCTTGGTCTTAGGTGCCATTTGCACCTTCTTCTTGACCAATCTTGGACACTTGCTCTTATAGTGCCCTTTTCCCTTACACTCAAAGCAAATGATGTGATCTTTATTTTTGCAAATTGAAATTTTTATACCTTTGCTTGTAGGGGTGTTGCATGACTCTTCACTTGATCCGGAGGTAGAAGCTTCTTCCTTTTCCGGAGTGAATGACCTTTGCTCCCCCTCAATCCTAGAGGTGGAGACTTCTTCTTTCTCCTCATTGACCTCGGATGATGATGTTGACGCTTTTCTTTGATCCGATGCCAATGGCACATCTTGCTCCTCTTCAACCCTTGAAGTGGAGACCTCTAGAGCTTCATCTTCGGATGTTGAGCATCTCTCAACTTCCGAATCTTCTTCCTCCGATGAAATTCCCTCTTCGGATTTGTCTTGATTTGGTATAGTGGAGGGGTCTTCATGAATCCTTGCCAATTTGCTCCATAGCTCTTTGGCATCTCCGAATTCTCCAATCTTGTCTAAGATGGTGCTTGGCAAAAGGTTGACCAATAGCTTGATCACTTTGTAGTTGACCTCGCATCTCTTGACTTGCTCCTCATTCCATTTGCTTTTCTTGAGGAGTTTTCCTTTTGAGCTTGTTGGAGCTTCAAAGCCCTCCATGAGAGCAAACCATTGCTCTATATCCATCATGAAATAATTCTCAATCTTTGACTTCCATAGATTGAAATTTTCTTTGTCGAATGGTGGAGGTGCCCTTGTGTCATAGCCAAACTCCATCTTTGAAGTTGAAACCCCTTGATGATGACTTCTTGAAATTAGGGTTTCTTCCAACTTCTTCTTCTTCCTCTAGCTCTTGCCCTCTTGGCGATGAGTCCAATGAAGAGCAACCTCGCTCCGATACCACTTGTTGGAACCGATTGGCGAGCTAGAGGGGGGGGTGATTAGCTCCGATTCGCTTGTAGATGATTTGTCGCGACGGAAGACTTCAAGCAATCGCTAACACTTGGATTTTACTTGGTATCCACCCCGGTCGGGTGACTAATCCAAGGATCCACTCTCCTCACACTCTCATGCACTATGAAAGTCTCCTTCTTGAGGTGGAGAAACCTCTTACAAGCTTACAAGAAGATACAACAAAAGGAAGCAAAATACAATACAAAATCTTACAAGATTTACAATGTTTAAGCTCTCTTTGCTATCCTTGCTATCTTCAAGCTTGTGGTTGCCTCTAGAACCTTGGAATTGCAGCAGCAATGTCCTCCAAGACTTCCCTTGAGATGGCACCGAAGGAGGAGAAGAATAGGAGAAGAGATTCTCCTTCAAACCTGCGCGAAAGACCTTATACCCGACACCTAGGGTTTGGTAATCGATTACCCAATCGATTACCACGTAGGATTTAGCCGTTCAACGGCTAGTTTTCGAACGGTAATCGATTAGCCAATCGATTACCCGTGCCCTGAATCGATTACCCAATCGATTCAGAGCTTCTCTGTTCTCTCGCGCAAACTCTGTGATCGATTACCCCAATCGATCAAGAGACACCTTAATCGATTGACCAATCGATTAAGGGAAGGCTGAATCGATTACCCAATCGATTCAGCCACCCTCTGTCCTCTCGCAAAAACTTCCTTAATCGATCCACTGATCGATTCACTCAATCGATTACCCAATCGATTGAGTCCAACCTAACTTGCTCCCACAAGTCTAGGATCCCCTACCAAGTATCCAGTCAACCCCGTTGACCGACCTGGATTTTTACTGCCTAGCTCCCAGCTCGGACTTAACCTGATTCCCCACCAGGTTTGCCTAACACTCGAGTTAGGTCTAGTCTCTCGGTAGACTTCCACCTTGCCAGCATGTGATCTCCCCGATCCATCTGGACTTCACCTAGTCCCACTAGGTCTTCTCCCATGCCAGCGTGCGATCTCCCCGATCCACCTGGACTTCACCTAGTCCCACTAGGTGTGCCTAGTCCCACTAGGTCTTTTTCCATGCCAGCGTGCGATCTCCCCGATCCACCTGGACTTCACCTAGTCCCACTAGGTGTGCCTAGTCCCACTAGGTCTTTTTCCATGCCAGCGTGCGATCTCCCCGATCCACCTGGACTTCACCTAGTCCCACTAGGTGTGCCTAGTCCCACTAGGTCTTTTCCCATGCCAGCGCACGATCTCTCCGATCCACCTGGACTTCACCTAGTCAAGTCTCCAGTCAACCTTGACCCACTTGACACCATACGGCATTCAAACATCAATGTCAAACATCGAAACATACACCTCAAGCTCACCCGAGCTTGCTAGACTCAAGCTCACCTGAGCTTTGTCAAACTAGGTCAACCCTGACCTAACCAAGATTGCACCAACAGTTCTAGCATAAACCGTAAACATATAGTTTCCTGGGCCAAGTCACTACTACACACATGCGTTCTTGCCCTCCTGCTGCTTCCATCATTGTCCCCTTGAATGATCTGCGGTATAAGGAAATAAGACTATAAGCACACAGGCTTAGTAAGACTCTTTCCTACTCACAAAAACCATTTATTGTTCATCATCTCATAGTGAGCACATGAAACATTAACATACTTGGTGCTCTACTTAGAACATAACATCTTAAATAACTTATTGCATACATAGCATGGCATGAACATAAACATAGTAAACATTCTAAGCATGGCATGATACATGGCATAAACATAAATATAGTGAACCTTCTAAGCATGGCATAATGCTTGGCATGAACATAAACATGGTGAACATTCTAGGCATGACATGATTTATGGCATAAACATAAACATAGTGAACATTCTAGGCATGGCATGATTTATGGCATAAACATAAACATAGTGAACATTCTTCCTATCATAACATATGAACATCTTCATAACATTATCATGACATAGATCATTTATTCTCATGCATATTTCTTACCATGAAGCGTAAGCATAAAATCTTATCAACATAGCATAATGCATAGCATGAATGGATGCATGAGTGGAATGCGTATACATAAGGGATGCTTAACTTTTAAAACATACTTTTAAATGCTTAAACATAATCATCATAACATCATTTGGGGTCCCCGGCTTGTACCACATACGTACATCATAGCGCGCATCCCTAGCAAGTCCGAGGTCGCGAGCCCCGACTTACTAGGGTAAGGACAGCATAGTCGGTAGTCCCCGAACCGAGGCGTTCTTAAGGTGCCCATCCCTGTTGCACAGCTCCGGTAGTGCCAGAACCGTGGACAGCTTCGGTAGTCCAACACCGGGGCGTTCTTAAGGTGCCCATCCCTTGGACCCATACTTCGGTCCGATACAAGCCCATACGTAAAGTAAAATACTTTTCATGTTACATTCATAGCATAACCATGTTACATAAAGCATGACTTAACACATGCTTGTCCTTTCATTGTTCATTCTTATTGCATAACATCATGATGCCTGTAAGGCATGGGCATTATCTTCATTCATAAACATGGTATGCATCTTCTTTCATAAGCATGACATGCATCTTTATTCATACAACATGGCATGCATCATTCTTATCATGAACATAAACATAACATACTTATCATGACATCGTTCTTATCCTGAACCTCACATAACATACCTATCATAGCATCATTCTTATCGTGAACATAACCCTATCATACTTATCATGGTATCATTCATATCCTGAACATAAACCTATCATACTTATCATGGCATCATTCATATCATGGACATACACAACAACTTAGCATGGTTCTTAACATAACATGAGCATATAACTTAGCATGGTTCTCTACATCACATAAGCATACATAGGTAGGGTTTCCATAACATTCTACCTACCATTCAAATACATGGCATAAAGATGTAAGACATTCATAATAAATCCTATTAAGCATGGCATCCAATCATAAACATAAAACATAAAAGCATAAAACATGGTGCTTAACCCTTAGGGTTATGGTTAACATGATTTCTACCACATGCTTGATCCTATACATATAAATACTTTATGGTAACCATGAGCCATCATTCTTTGAACCCTAACTCCACCCCAAACCCTAGATATAAGGCTTGGCCGAACTTCCAAGGTGGAGTTCCATAAATTCCATAAACATGTAACATAGCATAAGGTGAAGGAACAACCCTACATCATTTAGGAGACCATAGGAAGTCATTGGAGCTCATGATTAGGGTTAACCCTAACCTTTAAGCCACTTTCCTATGGCTGGCCGAAACTTATGAGGCCATGGGGGTATGGAAAAATGTTAGTGAGAGCCCTAGAGCCAATCATGTGATGGTTGTTGTATGGACTCATTGTATCATATTTCATATATATAAAGGCATTTGATTATGGTTATTATACTTACTTGTATTGGTGCCAAATAACTAAGTGTAATAACGTCCTTGGTAGTAGGTTCATATCTATATCAATCGATTGGTTGAATCGATAGTGAGATGATATAGAAAACACTACTCTTAATTATTCCTAGTCAAGTATTAACATTCAGGGACAATGTTAATGCATAGAGACTAGCATGTAGGTCAACACGATGACTTGATCTCACAAGTCATGGATATGAGATATCAAGTTGACACATGAGTATGCATTGGAGAATGTATACTGAATGACCCACCATGAGAAAGTATCATGGATCGTTATATGAGTGTCATATACTTTCTCATGTGACTATTAGTATGACTATTAGTCCTTAAACCTGAAGTCACCATAGTTCCCTACATAAGGAGTTATGTACTTTGGTTTCGTCAAACGTCACCCGTAACTGGGTGGACTATAAAGGCGATTACTGGGTATGTAACAAATTATGCGGAGGGATGTGAGTGATGTAGATGGGATCTATCCCTCCTATATGATGGGAGAGATATCATAGTTTTGATAGAGTGAGATCACTAAGTGCATGGCCATGCCCAAATAAGGTAATATGAGATATTGAGCTTATTTGATTATAGTGAGTCTACTTGGAGTTCAAGACACATAGATTGATTGGAGGATGACATGGTCCATGCTTCATAGAAGATCAATCTAGATATCGACGTTAGAAGGACATTGTCACATATTATGAAAGTCATAATTAGTAGTCACATTGGTGATGTTGGATCTCAACATTCTTGTAACTTGGGTAGCAATGATGTGTTGCTAGATACCGCTCATTGCTTATGTTTCTAAGAGGTTAGAAGCATTGCCAACGTTACAAGAACCTATAGGGTCACACGCAAAGAACAAATAGATGGAGAAAAAAATGAAGTCAAGTTTGACTTGACTAAATATGGAAAGTTCATAAAAGGCAAGTTTGACTTGACCCAAATCCAAATCAAGTTTGACTTGACTTGGTTCCACTTCAAGTTAGACTTGACATGGGAGAAGAAATGGAGTCAAGTTTGACTTGACTAAATATGGAAAGTCCATAAAAGGCAAGTTTGACTTGACCCAAATCCAAATCAAGTTTGACTTGACTTGGTTCCACTTCAAGTTAGACTTGACATGGGAGAAGAAATGGAGTCAAGATTGACTTGACTAAATATGGAAAGTCCATAAAAGGCAAGTTTGACTTGACCAAAAGGCCACCTCACCTTGACTTGATCAAGTGATGACATGGCTTGGTATTTGACCAATGATGATGCTCCACATCATCTCCAAAGGTTGTAACCCCCCCATTTGAATTTGAATTCAAATTGAAAGGGGTTATGGCAGGCCACTTAATGGCCATTAATGGCCATTATGGCCGGCCACTTAATGGCCATTAATGGCCATTATGTGGCCGGCCACAATGGGAGAACAAAACAAGGTTTTGTTCCATTTTTCTCGATGGTGTGTCTTCTCTTCTTCCTCCTCCAAGTGTTGGTGCTCTTCTTCTTCTTCTCCTCTTGGCCGAACCCTTGAAAGTTGCTAGCACACCTAAAGGGTTTCCTCCATCCACTTTGTTCGCGTGGATACTTCTAGAGGGACGGCACTTGACTTCCTAGTGATCCGACATCCAAAAGGAACGAGCGGGATTAAGCGGGGCACGCACCAAAGGTAAAATGGTTTATCCCTCTTTAGATCTAGGAGTAGATCGAGTTTTGAGCATGAAATGAATACGTGATTTTTGTTTCGGAATTTTTCTTCGCACGAGATCCGTGGCTTTGGGTTCTCGGGGTTTTCGCGACGCGAAAAGGCGGTTTTCGCGGCCCGAAAAACCCAACAGTGGTATCAGAGCCACGTGTGAAGCACGTATTTATTTATTTTTGTATGGGATACAAAATTTAGAGTAGTTTATGATTCTGTAATTTTTCTAATTTTTAGGATTTTATGAGTATTTTTCTCGTAGAGGCGAAGCAACGAGTGCGAAGCACTTGTACACTTCGACCACCGAGAAAAACTTCTCCGAAACGGCAAGTTTCGCCCAAATAGATTTTGGGACAGCGGGTTAGGCACTGTTAGATCACGATACGACACTCACGAAATTAATTTCGTGAGTAGGGGCGTCGTCCCTAACCCCGCAAGGGGCCTTGTCACGTGATTGTGCCCGAAACCCGCTTAACGGGACCGCCGTGGAGTTGTGACTCATAAAATTCGTAAAATACATAGAAAAATTAGATAAATTTCTATAAAATACATAATTTTGAATTATATACAGTAGTAGTGTGTATGTCATGGCCCAAGACCCTATTTT
>JAGFNQ010007424.1:25459-97512 GCA_024364735.1 Boesenbergia rotunda | reverse complement strand
CCCCTCCTTGAGAGCTAGGGCCGGCGCACCTCACACTTGCCGTGAGCCATCAACACGAAGGAGAAGCCAACCAAGAAGAAGAAGAAGCGGATCACATCTCCTTCCTTCCCGGAATTTAGATTCCGATTCTTGGTGGTTAGTTTCCTTTCTTCTTTCTTGATCTTCTAGTTGTGCCTTTAGAGAATCTAGTAGTTCTCGTCGGCACAAAACTCGTGACTTAGCGAAGTCATCCCTAAGAGAACTCGGCGTGGACGCGAATAGAGGCGGAGCTTCCAAGGGACGCTACGGTTGGATCTCATCCCTTACTTCGAGTTAGGCGAGGTACTTAGTAAATTAGTTTACTTTTCCGTAAAGTTTTAATTTATGATCATGTCAACACATCATAAGGTTGCATGCTAGATACGTGGTTAAAGTAATTTGAGAAATTATTTTATGCTAATTCTTCCGCTGCACGTAAAAATTTAAAATTTTACGAACCCGTATCCTTGTCAACATGCACCCGGTCCCAACAAGTTGCCCCTAGGTTTAGATAACCTAGTAGAACCCTAATGGATTGGGGATTTGCTACCTCGGATTTATTAGGGATGCGCGCACAGTTGGTACATTACCGGGCCCACTGTAGTTGATTATTATTTTCACCTACTATATGTATTTAGTTTTCAGAAATTCATATTATTATGTTGTGAATTTAATAATTAGTTTTATGTTAGTTAGTTTCAGTGTCAGTTCAGATATGTATGTCATGCTATAGCTTACTTTTCAGTTTTAGTTCAGTATGTGCCATGTCTCAGTTATATGCCATGACATTCTATGATATGTATTTTAGCATGAGCCTAGCATAATTACTTATGGATATGAGCATGTATGTGCATAGCATGTTTTACAAAAGCATGATTCGAGTTTTTATAGTTTTGTGAGGCTAGATGGTACATACTAAGCTTTATGCTTATTAGTTTGCATTTCCTTATACTGCAGATACAGGTAAAGGAAAGCACTAGTAGCGGAGGCGGCGGGCTTGATGCAAAGTGTGTGTGATGGTGGAGTTGGAATAAAAGTCTTCGGAACTTGCAAAGCATAGAAATAGTCTTTATTATGCTTCTTTAGTTATTCCACAATATATTATGTGAACCATGTATGAACTTAATTAGACTTGTATTCGTGGTGCCTAGTATGCTTGAAGTAGTTTACTTACCTGACTTAATATTGGTTTTGTGAATGCTTGAATGTCATGAGTCATTTACTTGTGATAGGGTAATTTAGACCCATGCTTAAGCTTTAGGGGTAAGAACTTGATACTTACGATCTACATGCTAAATTCTTAGGATATGCTTGTTCTAAGATTAATGCACCATATAGAATGACATGTAGTAGCTAAGGATGCTTTTAGATATGGGAAATAAATAGTTACAATAAGAAGTTAATACAAACTTGGAACATTCATGTTTATGCTTCTACATGTCGCTTTTATGATTTCTAAGTTGCTATTCCTGCTAGAAACCCCCTAAAAACATGTATCAAATGCCCTAGAATCATTGTAGACCTGTTAGGAAGCTTATATATGAATTTATGTAGCATTTGGTACGGAATAGGTCGACTTTGGCACATTCTGAAACTCTGAAATCTGGGTTTTCAGAACTACCAGTCGACTGGGAAAACACTAGTCGACTGGTATCGGGCACAGAAACATTCGGTGGCCCGACCAGTCGACTGGTATATATCAGTCGACTGGTGCTGTGTAATACAAGATTGGTGTAGAGCAGCTGGTTAGTGCTTTAGTCATGCAATGCAGAGGTTGGGGGATCGAATCTTGGCTAAGCTAATAAAATTAAAGTTTTTGTTTTATTTTGGCTGGTTAGTACTTTAAACATGATTATGAATTGTTAGTTCAGTAAATAGCGAAATAAGAAATTTTAAATTCTCCCAGTTGGTTTAGCATTAGTAGAAATCACTAATTAGTCAGCCAACCAGTTAGTTAGTAGCGATCCACCTTAAAGCGTAGCACCAGAAGGTATCAGAGCAAGTTCCATCTTTCCTCCTCACACACATCAGCATCAGACCGGCAGCTTCCAAGTAAGAGTATCTCTCACATTACCATATTTTCTTGCTTTCAGATTTATAGTATTTTCATGTTATTCATGCTATCTGTGTTCTAGTCAGTTCTTGTTTACAGTTAACAGAAGCATGTTTAATACTTTAGTTTATATCTGATAGCATGTTTTTAGAATTACAATATGAACTGTATGTCCTCTGTTATTTAGATAATGGGTAGAGGACGCCTAACTAGAGGGGCACCAGCTACTGAGCCTCAATAGGAGGCAACTGACATAGTGACTCCACCTAATCTCGTGGAGATAGTGGCTCAGCTCCAGAGACAGATAGTTGAGGAGCAGCAAGAGGTAGCCACTTTAAGGGGTAATCAGTAGACCACACCTACAGCTACGCCAGGACCAAATGTGGAAACCCCAATAGTGATAGAGGTTCCACCTTGCGCATCAATCCCACCAATAGCACCAGAAGCCCCAGTAGTAGAGCTAGAAGAGAAGCATATCTGGTGCAGTGGCAGAAACTCAAACCAGAGACCTTTTCAAGCACTAGTGAACCATGGGATGCACAAGCCTGGTTCAAAACCCTAGAGAGTACCATGGAGCTTCTGGACTGGCCAGAACATGAGAAAGTGAAGTGCGCCTCCTTTTGCCTAGCAGGAGATGCTAGAATGTGGTGGGAAAGGGTGAAGGCCAAGCAAGACATAAACTAGATGACGTGGGCCAACTTCGAAGCAGAGTTCTTCGAAGAATTCTTTCATATGCGGGTTACCAACCGACATTATGATGAATTCACTGAATTTCGTCAAGGTAACCTATCAGTAGAGGAAGCCGTGAAGAGATTCAACAGACTGGCTCGCCGGTGCCCTGAACTGGTCAGCACTAAACGAGAGCGAGTCAGGCTAATGCCCAAGATGCTAAGGTCAGAAATAGCATTGAGCGTGGCCAGCGGCGTCCATAGGCCGCAAACCTCAGAAGAACTAGTTAGCAGTGCTCTGATCACCGAGCACTACCTGAATAGCATGCAACAGCAGAAGTCAGTCATGATAGAAAGTAAAGGTCAAGGCAGTTCAGGAACTCAGAAACCCCAGGGCATTCGCAGAGAAGTTAGCTATACCTCCAGATGTACTCAGTGGCCAATTCTTAACCACCCTACCTTCAGGAGAGATTATGACGTCCACGCACTGGCTCCGTGCAGTGCCAGTCAGAATAGCAAGCAGAGAGCTTTATGGTGATCTGATAGTACTAGATATGACAGATTATGATGTCATTTTTGGAATGGACTTCCTAATCAAGTATGGTGCCTCCATAGAATGCCGTAAAAGGAAAGTCATATTCCAACCTGAAGAAGGAGTGCAGTTTGAATACATCGGAGAACCCAAGAGAAGAAGGCCAAGAAATTTCTCTCCGTCATGAAAGCACAGAAACTGCTGAATACCGGATGCACTGGATTTCTAGCACATGTAGTCAATACCACGCAAGAGAAGAACCAAAAGCGGGAAGAGGTCCGAGTGGTATGCGACTACCCAGCAGTTTTCCCTAAGGAATTACCAGGCTTAGCACCCGACAGGGAGATAGAATTTGAGATAGATCTCATTCCAGGTACCCATCCCATTTCAAAAGCACCATACCGTATGGCTCCAGCAGAATTAAGAGAACTTCAGGAGCAACTACAGGAGCTGCTTGACAAGGGCTTCATACGCCCTAGTCATTCACCTTGGGGAGCTCCTGTATTGTTCGTGAAGAAGAAAGACAGGTCCATGCGCTTGTGTATAGATTACCGGGCCTTGAATCAAGTCACCATTAAGAACCGGTACCCTCTACCCAGGATCGATGATTTGTTCGATCAGCTAAAGGGATCCACAGTCTTCTCAAAGATAGATTTGAGATCCAACTATCACCAGGTCAAAGTTAGAGAGGGTGATATTCCCAAGACAGCTTTCAGAACCAGATATGGGCACTACGAGTTTGTAGTCATGCCTTTTGGGGTCACAAATGCTCCAGCGACATTTATGGACCTCATGAACAGAGTATTTAGGGAGTACTTAGATAAGTTTTCATTGATGACATTCTTATCTACTCAGGAACTCAGGAGGAACATGCTGAACATCTCAGGACAGTATTGTAGATTCTTCAGCAGAGCCACCTGTATGCAAAATTCTCAAAGTGTGAGTTTTGGCTCGATCAGGTGTCTTTTCTAGGTCACATCATCTCCAAGGAAGGGGTGATGGTAGACCCCAACAAAATAGAAGCAGTAAGTAACTGGATCAGACCGAAGAATGCCAATGAGATCAGAAGTTTTCTGGGTCTAGCCGGTTACTACAGGAAGTTCATAGAGAATTTCTCCAGAATAGCCTCCCCACTAACAGCTCTTACTAGAAAGAACAGAAAGTTTCAGTGGACAGAGGACTGCGAGAACAGTTTTGCATAATTAAAGAGAAGATTGACTAGTACTCCCATCCTGACTCTTCCAGAGACCACTGACAGCTTTGACATATATAGCGATGCGTCTAAATTAGTACTTGGAGCAGTGCTGATGCAGAATGGCAAGGTTATTGCTTATGCCTCTAGACAACTCAAGGATTATGAGAAGAATTACCCCACCCATGACCTTGAGCTAGCTGCAGTAGTGTTCGCTCTCAAGATTTAGAGGCATTACTTATACGGAGCTCAGTGTAGGATTTTCACAGATCATCAGAGTCTAAAGTATTTCTTTACTCAGAAGGATCTGAACATGAGACAACGCAGGTGGCTTGAGCTAGTCAAGGATTATGACATTGACATCCTCTACCATCCAGGTAAAGCTAATAAGGAGGCAGATGCACTTAGCAGAAAATCTTGTGCCACCCTACTAGCTTTGTCCACGATGTCACAGCCCCTTCGGAAAGAGTTATCAGAGTTCGGATTGGAAATTTTAGTTGGGCAGCTCTCCACTTTGACATTAGTGTCAACCCTGATTGAAGACATCCAGACAGCACAGGATCAAGATCCTGACCTTTAGAAAATCAAGCAGGGGATAGCAGAAGCCGAAAATGGAGAATTTCGCCTATCAGATAATGGGACACTGTACTATGGTGACCGCTTATGTGTTCCGAACCAAGAAGAGCTCCGAAGGAAGATCCTAGAGGACACACATAGTTCTCCTTATGCAATGCATCCTGGTTCCACCAAAATGTACCAAGACCTCAGGGGACGTTTTTGGTGGCATGGGATGAAGAGAGACATCGCCAGATATGTCAATACCTGTCTGACATGCCAAAGGGTCAAGGCAGAACATCAGAGACCAGGAGGAGTTCTGCAGCCTATTCAGATTCCAGAATGGAAATGGAAAGATATTTCCATGGATTTTATAGTGGGACTACCCAGAACAACGAATGGATACGATGCAATCTGGGTAATAGTAGACAGATTGACTAAGTCTGCCTACTTCCTAGCTATCAGGATCTCCTATTCCATGGAACAGCTAGCTCTGTTATACCTCAAGGTGATAGTCAGACTACATGGAGTCCCTAGGACTATCATTTCAAATAGGGACAGTAGGTTCACTTCGCACTTCTGGGAGTGCGTACAGACAACACTAGGCACCAAACTGAAGTTTAGCACAGCTTTCCATCCTCAGACAGATGGTCAGACAGAGAGAGTTAATCAAGTACTAAAATATATGCTCAGAGCTTGTGCTTTAGATTTCAAGGGCAGTTGGTGCAGATACTTATGCTTAGCGGAATTCGCTTACAACAATAGTTATCAGGCCACTATCGGCATGGCACCCTATGAAGCTTTATATGGGCGGAGGTGTAGATCTCCTATCTGCTGGTACGAGGGTGGTGAGAGGCAAGAGTTAGGCCTACAGACAGATCTTATAGATGATACCACCGTAGCCATACAGCAGATCCGCCAGAGAATAGAAACAGCTCAAAGCCGCCAGAAGAGCTATGCTGATACATGGCGCAGACCATTAGAGTTTGAAGTTGGGGATACAGTGTTCCTCAGAGTGGCTTCCATGAAAGGAGTAATGCGTTTTGGGAAGAAGGGCAAGCTAAGTCCCAGATATGTAGGACCATACCCCATCACTAGAAGAGTTGGTAAAGTAGCTTATGAGTTGGAGCTACCTCAGGAGATGTCAGCTATCGACAATGTATTTCATGTTTCCATGCTAAAGAAGCATATCCCAGATGCCACCCAGGTGATAGAGCCACAGACGGTACAAGTTCGCGAAGATCTCAGTTATGATAGTCGGCCTATTCAGATAATAGACCGAGCAGTTAAGAAATTGCGAAACAAGGAGATACTATTAATGAAAGTCATATGGCAAAATCACAGAGTAGAAGAGGCAACATGGGAGCCAGAGGACAGCATAAGGTAAAAATACCCAGACACTATAAGAAAAAAGTTAAAAAACAACGCTTTTTCCGCGTTGTCGTTAATGCTTAAAAAGCGATGTTGATGAAGCCGTTGTAGAAAGTATATCTACGACAACACTTTTTTCGCGTTGTGGTTTGGAGCAAAGACAACGCTTTTTTCGAGTTGTCTATTGGTTTTTAAAAAGCTTTGTTATTGACGCTGTTGTTAAAAGTCGGGTATCAAAGACAACGCGGAAAAAGCGTTGTGGTTTGGCACAAAGACAACGCAAAAATCGTGTTGTGTATTGTTACTTAAAAAACGTTGTCTTTTTAATAGGCAGTGTTTTTCACAATTTATAATATTCACAATTTATAAACATTTTTATTCACAATTGATAATATTCACAATTTACAATATTCACAATTTACAAGCATTTTTATTCACAATTGATAATATTCACAATTTACACTGATAATAGTTTACAAAATTCACTTATAATACAGTGCATTATTTACAAAAGTGTTTGTATTCCATATTAAATACAAAAAATATCTCAATTCACAAGTTCTATAAAACTTCATCATTCACAAGTTGTTCTTTGGGGCTGCTTGTTAACTCGATCTGCATTAACACTGCATAAAAATAATAAATTGGGATAAGAGATTATATACACACAAATAAGACTGCTTCCATATGTGACAACTAAAAAGAATATAAAGCATACCTAGATGAACTATTAGAGATTATGATAAACAGAATCAATGTAACACTGACCTTTTGTTAACTAAAAAATATGCAGAGCACAACGCTCAACGACAAGTCTTACTAGGCCACTCCCATTCTTTAACTGAAAAGATCTATGTCTAATAAACTAGGTTGCAGATTCAGTCATATCCATAAGTACTTGTAGCAGATCCTGGAACTCATTATCTTCCATGTACTGAGAATAAATAAGATTGTACATCAGTGCCTCAATGCAAAATAAAACAAAAGTTTACAAAAAATCTCATAAAGCATCTTAAAGAAACTAAAACGAAGCAGAAGCATTTGTAGCAAGTTGTTGTAAGTATTTATCTAATAGTAGATTCATCTATCATTTCACAGCTAGACCAAATATGGTAATCAACTTCAGACCACTGTCTTGCAATAGACACAAATCCCAAAAATCAATCACATAAAAGATGTTGTACCTGAGACATGATTCCCATGACTTTTGTTGCAGAAACTCGCACCTCATCATCATCAAGTTGCAACATGGCTCTCAGTAAAGTAGCAAGTTACTTAAATAAGATTATAGATTATGTTATGTAAACATGGTACTGTTAGAATGTAGATTGAAACTATTCATACTAAATAGTAGCAATTTCTTAAGGGAACTTAACATCAGTCATATATCATGCAGAATGAAGCAAGTACCAACAAAATTTTGGTCCTTAAGTTATATAACTCTCATAAAGCATAGAAAAATAGTATGTCATGAGATTTGATATTGAATGGCAAACCAAAAACGAAGCAAAATGCTCAGATGTCATCACTGCGTTGAAACCAACTATAGGCACCAATATAATGTAAGCTACTTTAAAAAAAAAACATCATTCCATGAACTTAAATCTAAATAGAATAATGATCTTGTATGATTCCAAACCTATTCAGAAATATGATCTTGAATGCACTCCGTCAACTCGGCCCGAACCTCATCAATTTGATCACGAGAGTAACCTGTTTTTGTGAACTGTGAACACAGACAAATTAAATTGGCGAGTGGTTAATGGGAAAAATAATCAACACTGATCACTTTGCAATTCTAAATAGTTAATGTCAAAGAATTTGAGATAAGCTTAATATAGTTACTATTGATCTCAGTGAATCTCTCTCGATAGTCTCAACTTCTTCAATAATTTGTTTCATGTATCTCATCACAAAAAAATCGCATTGTTTCGCATCCGGTTGTTGAGGAGCCTATATATGGTAATTATTGTCAAATAGTTAACGAAAATTATACACATTCCAATATATGTTAAACAAAAGTATACATACCTTAACTACTTCCCACTTAGCATTTTTTCTCCCTTTCCTTCCCTTGGTAGAATTAAACAAGCGTAATGCCCTTCATACGTTATAAATATTTGTTATATAAAATTTATATTAAAATATAAATTTACTGACAGAAATCTGAACTCACATTTCCATTACGTATTTACAATCATCATCTCGAATGCGGGAACTAAGGGAATCCAACACATAAATAGTATCCTTGTAAGGTTCAATTACACTGAGAATCAAATGGAAACTAGGCAAAGACATATGGTTAGATCATAAAATTTAATAAATTAGCGAATGGAAGCATTTTAAAGTGAAGTTTTATTTTGCACTTACCCGACATTACATGGCACCAAAACAATTTCATCTGATGATGCACCGGTTAGCCTATCAGCTAAAAGAGTTGCCCTTTGGTTCAGCGTTTCAAGCTTAGCTGTTTTGTCTTGTGCCATTTTTGCTAGAAATGGGATTTTGTGGGGATTCATAAATCTGAATTTCTTTGTAGTGCTATCTTTCAGCTTCTTTTTATACAGACACCTATCAATGCAAAGAAAATAAAATTAAGATACGAAACAATAATGTAAAGCAAACATAAGGATCACTCATAATGTTTCATTAATGAATATAAAACATCATCTGTGAAGAAAATGTTTCTGAAATTGCTTAAATAATTTCACTTACCATATGTAGGCAATGATCAAATTTACTGAAATTGGCTCCAAATGATACAAAGAATTTATATCCTCAAGGTCCAGAAAAAGTTCACAATCTTCATCAAAAACTTCATTATCTAAACGCAGTGATATACACCTTCCTCCATCTAGAGCATGCTTACTGTAACAATATAACATATGTAATGATCTTGGGACACTTGTTGACAAACTAGGTTTCTTTTGTGGTTGTTCAAACTTCTTCCTTCCAGGCTTCTAATAATATCAAATGTAAACAAGTTAGATAGCTAGGTTGAATAATAATACAGTCACAATTTAACTTGAACTATAATAACTCATATACCTTCTCTTGCTTCATAATCTGCTGTTCAGGCCAAGCCACAACAGATCCTATGGCATCACCAATGACTTCACATTCACTTGGAATTGGATATGGCAAACGAGCTGATTTGTCCACTGCTTGATCAATGGAGACTCGAATGCAATTAATGGGAAATGGAACACCATGAAGCATTTTATCCTGTCCATTGAAACCAACAATTGTACCATATGCAGCAATATTTGTGGCAGATTCCAATGTCAGCGCAACTGATTGACCCTAAAATATAAAAAGGCATTTCGATTATTTTCAGTTTATAACGCTATACTAAAAATGAATATAACTATAACTTTGCTTTTATTATACCTGTAACACATCATCTTTACAGATAATCTGTACATCATCTTCGTCAATATTCATCTGATGAAACTTCACCGAGCAACTACCTTTGTCATCAATTGAATTTTCCCATGCACCCCTTTTATGCATCATAGCTTCAAGTTTTTGGATGCGTACATCTTGTTGTGAAATTTGCATCTTCGCCTCCTGCATCTCCCTTTTATGTTCAGCGATTATTTCTAGGGTAACATCAAATTTCTTCCTTGTTCTAGGAACATTGAAATAGATTGTTGGGTTGATATGACCTCCTATACCCCGCACGCGGCCAGCAATTTCTTGAGTATCAAGTGCCTTGGTCAGAATATCCTCTTTTGGTCCTTCAATTTGCAGCTTACCCTCCATCTTTTGTTGTATATATTCATCCTGTTATGCAACATTAAAAGAAATTATTATTATACAAGGTATCATTTTATTAAATTTACAGGTTTTATGTATTGTTAATTTGCTTACAATCTTGTGGACTGTGTTCACCAAATCTTCTCCTTGAAACTCTCCTCCTTTGTTGGCACGTCCTTTCTTCCACATAATAGCTCTGTTGATGTCTTTATCATCACATAATTCATTCGCCTACAACAAAGAAAAATCAAATGACAAATGTGAAATAATTTTATGTGAATCATTTGGAATGGTTCTTAAAGGAAATATAGTTTACAAATACTTACAATTTCTTCAGCAAAGCGTGCATATCCTTTGCGTGAGAGTCGATGAGGATATCTATTCTTTTTCCTTCGCTCTTTATTATCATCACTGAGTTTCTAGTTATTTCAAGCATGGGATATATCAAATTTGAATAATACATAGTGACTTTTGGTCGAACAGTTTCAAAAGAAAATATATTAAGAAACTTACAATGAATTCTTCTGAAATCCGACTAATGACAAACGCATGCCATTTCAAAGCCAACAGGTGGCTCATTCAGCTCCTCAGGTTTGTCACGCCTGCTCATAATGAATTTTTGGGTGAGATGGGTTTTGTATTGCCTCCACTTACTGTTTGCAGATCTCAAACATCCCTTTTTCCACCTTGAATCCACATTATACATCAACTGTACATCACATAACTGTACAATACAGATGTGCCCTTATAGTTTGTATATTTTTCTTCTTTAGATTACTACATTTTGCACATGGGCAAGATATTCCCATATTCGGATCATTACTGTTTTCCAATGCAAATATCAAGAAAGCCTCAACTCCATTCTCATATTCACGGGATAGTCTATCCTTTGACATCCATTCTTTGTTCATTCTTGTTTTAACTAATAAATCAACGATGAGCTAATACCTAAAAAGGAACTGTAATTAATAAATCTAAAATATTAACACAAACAATAGTGTGAAATAGTAACAAAATATTCAAACAATTAATCAAAATTGTATGTAGTTGTATGATTAGCAAAACATAGGAAGTAAATAATGTAGTAATACGCAATTGGATATTGTGTTAGCTTATTTCCTCAAGAGAAAAGCAGGTAGAACACTGTATAATAGGCCATGTTACTTTTACTATCTCATTCAGACTAATAATACAGATTATTCTTTCTTTAAAATGCAGATCTTGGGATTATCTTCAAAAAATATATATATACAAGATAGAGATTTTATTGAGGCTCAATGTATGCTTAGTTGCTTTAAATATGGATTCGACGGTATAATAGTCCCTTATGTATTACTTGGTTGATTCCATCTCCACGTAGAAGATAATAGTAGAGGATGATAATTCTTAATATATCAACTAAAAGGTCTTTTAATAGAAGCTATGCTTCAATATCTAACATTGAATTCAGAAAATTTTGGTATATATCAGATCTAAAATAGATACATTTCTATTAATGAAAGACTCCATCTATGTACAGTTATTACACAAAATACAAAGCCCTTCTAATTGAGATAGCCAACTCCCAGATCCACTGACCTCAGTATTTTACATGATAAAAAAAATTCACTTTTAGTCACTCTGAAAAGAAAAAGGATGATTGTTTTCTTTGATAAGCAAAGTTGGAATTCATACTATGGATCAGGTTCGCTCTTGACAGAATTGTCAAAGCCCTTCATGTAATGTGTGCGCTTCCAGTTTCAACTGTAAATCTATGTGACAATATCTCCTACATTAAGTTGATGCAAGTTAAAAGCTAGTTCCACCTTCATAGAATACTGACAAAATGGTTTCTTGATTTTAGATATTGGTGATCTAGGCACACACAACCTACATCAATTATGTAACCCAATATAGGCTAACAATTTTTTAAAAAATTAAAACAATGGGTAGATTCTCTGTTCTCCAAGTTCACTATGAATTCATCAAAGTTGTAATTCTTTACTAAAATGTAAATGTAATAAAAAAAAAGATGTCATCCTTCAAAATTTTAATCCGCTGTCTTTTTGTTTTACATGATCATTTTGTTTTGTGATTAGTAATCTTCATGAGGTAAATACAATCAAAGTTATCTTCTTGTTGCATTTTGTAGTTTATTCTTGTGATCATCTTATTTCTTTTATTTCATTCGTAGATTCTTAGAACACCTGATCTAGTACACCTAATAGCATACTGTTGTACCTCTAGGTTTGGGTTGCAACAGACACTGGGAATCTGGAAGTAGCATACATTCCATTTCAGAAACCCTTAAGGATTTCGGAAACCCTAAACTGGAAAATTCCTAGGGTTTTAGAATCTATCGATCTTACGCCCAAAGCGGTAAGAGAGAAGTGTGATTCGAGGAGGATGTACCTTGGTGTAGTAATTTGCAACCCCCTTCTCCCCGAGCGTCACCAGCAGAAGCTTGAAATCTGACCGCCATAGAGTCAGAACGTCGGCGACTGCGAGAGAGAGAGAGATGGAGAGGGTAGTGGCGAGCGTCGTGATGCTGCCGCTGGGGTTCAGTTTCCACTCGACGGACAAAGAGCTCGTGGAGGATACTTCTTGGTGGTGAGCTAGGAGAAGATGTATGTTCACCAGATCGTACACAATGTCGATTTCGTGGAGAGGAGAGGACGAGGGAGGTGGCAATGAGGGAGGTGGAGGGAGGTGGAGGGAGATATTTCGCGGAGAAAAGAAGCGCGGAGAGATTTTTCACGAGCCGCCGAGGGTTGGCAATGAGCGAGGTGGAGGGAGGGGATGTGTTTTTTATTTTAGCGGGAAATACGACAACGCTTTTAAAAAACGCTTTTGTAACAACGTTGTCTTTCATCCGAAACCACAACACTAAGCACATCGCATCATTATAAAACATTGTCGTTATTAAAAAGTAAAACACATAGACAACGCTTTTCACTAAAAACGTTGTAATACAAAAAAAGACAATGTTTTTTTTTAAAATGTTGTCGATTGGGCGTTGTTGATTGCAAAAATTCTTGTAGTGAGAGTTGTTTTAAGTTCGAGGACGAACTTTTTATAAGGTATGGGGGATTGTAACGCCCAAAAATTCTCAAATCTAATTTTAGAAATATCCTAGAATTTATTCTAAATTTATGGATATTTTTATAGAATTTTTCCATGGACAAATAAGGCAAAAAGGAATAAAAATAGAATACGCAGTAAAAATGCTTAAGTGGGGTTTGACCCCTACACCTGTCCCTTAAGAGGGAACTAAGGCTACCAAGTGGGCTGGTCGATTTTCATTGGAAATGACTAGAGGGAGATATAGATAAGGTAAAGTTAGTTAAATTTTTCCATAAGTATAAAAGGGAAACATAGGGTTTTTATATTCTTTCTTTTCCCTCACATCTTGTCACCGCCGACGTCCTCTCTCTCTCTCGCGATTTTTTTCTTTCTCTTCTCCTCTTCTCTTGCCGCCCAAGACAAAGGGAATAAAGGGAAGGTCTCAAGAGACTCTATTTTCTACGGGGACCCTCGTAGACGCGAGGAGAACGCCAAGAAGCAAGAAGAACGTTGTTGTTCGACGTTCCCTCAGGAATTTCAAATTTTTATTCGTAAAAAAACCTAGCGCAGGATGTAAGTACCCCTCACCTGCAGTATAAGTAGTTTCGGTCGATTTTCCGTATGCTTTATCTCCTTATATGTATGTTCTACGATTAGAAATCGTAAATTATGAACAAGCACGCACGTTAGGTGTTTGTTAAAATGTTCAGTTCAGTTAATGCTATAGAGAGCATTAAAGAATAGAAATTCTTGCTCCAGTTTATTATTGGGACCAAGGTCCAACGGGATGGGCTCCTAGTTGCCCCAAGGTTTAGATAACCTAGTAAAAGCAAGAATCAGAAAAGGAACGAAAAGTATAAAGGACTATTTTATTTTCAGTGGCATTGTACCGGACTCCGGTCCAGGGATAGGCTCCAAGTTGCCTCTAGGTTTAGATAACCTAGTATGGGATGGGCTCCTAGTTGCCCCTAGGTTTAGATAACCTAATAGAACCCTAATGGATTCGGGATTTGCTACCTCGGGTTTATTAGGGATGCGCGCACAGTTGGTACATTGCCGGGCCCACAGCAGTTGATTATTATTTTCACCTACTATATGTATTTAGTTTTCAGAAATTCATATTAGCATGTGGTGAATTTAATAATTAGTTTTATGTTAGTTAGTTTCAGTTCCAGTTCAAATATGTATGTCATGCTATAGCTTACTTTTCAGTTTTAGTTCAGTATGTGCCATGTCTCAGTTATATGCCATGACATTCTATGATATGTATTTTAGCATGAGCCTAGCATGATTACTTATGGATATGAGCATGTATGTGCATAGCATGTTTTACAAAAGCATGATTCGAGTTTTCATAGTTTTGTGAGGCTAGATGGTACTTACTAAGCTTTATGCTTATTAGTTTGCATTTCCTTATATAGCATATACAGGTAAAGGAAAGCACTAGTAGCGGAGGCGGCAGGCTTGATGTAAAGTGTGTGTGATGGTGGAGTTGGAATAAAAGTCTTCGGAACTTCCAAAGCATAGAAATAGTCTTTATTATGCTTCTTTAGTTATTCCGAAATATATTATGTGAACCATGTATGAACTTAATTAGACTTGTATTCGTGGTGCCTAGTATGCTTGAAGTAGTTTACTTACCTTACTTAATATTGGTTTTGTGAATGCTTGAATGTCATGAGTCATTTACTTGTGATAGGGTAATTTAGACCCATGCTTATGCTTTAGGTGTAAGAACTTGATACTTACCATCTACATGCTATATTCTTAGGATATGCTTGTTCTAAGATTAATGCACCATATAGAATGACATGTAGTAGCTAAGGATGCTTTTAGATATGGGAATGAATAGTTACAATAAGAAGTTGATACAAACTTGGAACATTCATGTTTATGCTTCGACATGTTGCTTTTATGATTTCTAAGTTACTATTCCTGCTAGAAACCCCCCTAAAAACATGTATCAAATGCCCTAGAATCATTGTAGACCTGTTAGGAAGCTTATATATGAATTTATGGAGCATTTAGTACGGAATAGGTCGACTTTGGCACATTCTGAAACTCTGAAATCTGGGTTTTCAGAACTACAGTCGACTGGGAAAACACTAGTCGACTGGTATCGTGCACAGAAATATTCGGTGGCCCGACCAGTCGACTAGTATATATCAGTCGACTGGTGCTATGTAAAACAAAACTGGTGTAGAGCAGCTGGTTAGTGCTTTAGTCATGCAATGCAGAGGTTGGGGGATCGAATCATGGCTAAGCTAATAAAATTAAAGTTTTTGTTTTATTTTGGCTGGTTAGTACTTTAAACATGATTATGAATTGTTAGTTCAGTAAATAGCGAAATAAGAAATTTTAAATTCTCCCAGTTGGTTTAGCATTAGTAGAAATCACTAATTAGTCAGCCAGCTAGTTAGTTAGTAGCGATCCGCCTTGAAGCTTAGTACCAGAAGGCGGGTCGACCAGAAGGCGGGTCGTTACAGAACATGTCATGCTCTGGCCAGAGACTTCGAGTAACAATCCGACGATAGGCCTTGGTATACATCTCCTCGCAAGGAGTAGTGAATCCTTTGTAGGCTGTTCAAACATCTTCGGGCACTTCGGTTTATACCCAATCATCCTGGGTCCACACCTCCTTGGAGATGCTTGCTTAAGATGTCAAAGTATAAGTCTCCATGACCAAGATGACTTGAATACCGCAAGTCAAAGGAACATCGCACTTAAGCTGCACTAAGAACTTCACTGACATATCTATATGTAGACTACCATATGAAGTTTTACAGCCAGTCACTCCAATGAACTAGTTCCCTTAACTAGCATTCATGTTTATCTCCGGACATCCCAATGTCACCAGCCAGTGAGAATCAGCTGATTAGATAATAACCCATGCTAGTCTCAACAGAATTGATAGTGTCCGTATTTATCAATTCATCGACTAGGGACAATTTCAATACATCACAATTGCACATGTAGAGATAATCACTAGTTGTGATTTCGTCACAAATTCTCTCATGCTGTGACTTATATTGCGGACATTCAGTAAATGAGTTTAAGATCTCAATCAAATACATAAACATGTATACTCAAATAGTGAACATTAATTTATTAAAATAAATGATTACAATCATAAGGCGATTGCCTTAGGACACTTTTCTCATATCACTAACATGCAGATAGCTGGGCTAATACCTGGTATATCTGATAAAGTCCACCCAATAGCTTTCTTGTGTTGCCCCAGGACTTGCAGTAATTTCTTTTCTTGCTCTAAATCTAGGTGTTGTGCAATAATGATAGGAAAATCTGCTCCTCTCCTAGATAAGCATATCTAAAATGATCTGATAGTGGCTTGAGCTCAATCTGGGTCTGCTCAGTGGGTATGAGTAATCCTTGGGGCTCAATGTAATCCCCTATACTATCATACCTGTGCTCTGAATCCTCTAAAATCTCAATAGAAGTAGGTGATCCTTGGGGTTATCTACAATCCCCTACACATAGAAAATCCTCTCCGGCTGGAAGTGAATCTGAAACAACCTCTGAATCATCCTCCTCAACAGCAAGTACATCCTCAGCCTCCTCTAAAATTACGTCTCATCTGGAAAAATCATGTGAAACTCCCTCAACCACTGAATCTGTATCAACCAGTCCATCCAGAATATCAATGCTCATGATAGAGTGATCTTCTCTAGGATACTTCATGGCATCAAAAATATTGAACTGGACTACTGTGTCTCCCACTTCCATGGACAATGTACCAGCATAATCATCGATCTATGTCCTAGCAGTCTTCAGAAAAGGCCTCCCAAGGATGAGTGGGGATCTGTGTGCAAGGTAGTCTCCCTCCATGTCCAAAATGTAGAAGTCTGCAGGAAAAATCAGCTCCTTTACTTTTACCAAAACGTCTTCAATAATACCGGCTGGATGGGTCTGACTCCTGTCTGTCAATTGAATTACCACTCCAGTGGGCTGCAGAGTGTCAATACCAAGTATCTGGAAGACTGATCTGGGCATTACATTAATGGAGGCTCCTAAATGTTAGTAATATGAGGGAAGTGTCCTAAGGCAATCGCCTTATGATTGTAATCATTTACTTTAATAAATAAATATTCACTATTTGAGTATACATGTTCGTGTATTTGATTGAGATCTTAAACTCATTTACTGAATGTCCGCAATATAATTCACAGCATGAGAGAATTTGTGATGAATTCACAACTAGTGATTATCTCTACATGTGCAATTGTGAAGTATTGAAATTGTCCCTAGTCGATGAATTGATAAATACGGACACTATCAATTCTGTTGAGACTAGCATGGGTTATTCTCTAATCAGCTGATTCTCACTGGCTGGTGACATTGGGATGTCCGGAGATAAACATGAATGCTAGTTAAGGGAACTAGTTCATTGGAGTAACTAGCTGTAAAACTTCATATGGTAATCTACATATAGATATGTCAATGAAGTTCTTACTGCAACTTAAGTGCGATGTTCGTTTGACTTGCGGTGTTCAAGTCATCTTGGTCATAAAGACTTATACTTTGACATCTTAAGCAAGCATCTCCAAGGAGGTGTGGACCCAGGATGATTGGGTATAAGCTGAAGTGCCCGAAGATGTTTGAACAGCCTACAAAGGATTCACCACTCCTTGCGAGGAGATGTATACCCAAGGCCAATCGTCGGATTGTTACTCGAAGCCTCTGGCCAGAGCATCACATGTTCCGAGTATGAATCTCTCAGAAACATGAGAGTAACTAGAATCCGTTGGACGAGAAAGACATTACTTGGGCTAGGTGTGACGTAGTCAGCCTAGTGGGGACTGACACACATAGACCGTGTCCTGAACCAAGTGGGTATAAGATGGTGAAGGGAATGAGGCACGACTCATTATAGCTGCTGAAGGGTTTCAGAATTATTTCTGAGGTCAACCGTTGATATTTCGATTAATTGGGGATCATGATTTACTACTAGGTTCCACTCATGATCGTTCTATAATTGGTTAATTATAAACGGCCAACATATATCGAAAGCCTATTTAGTCACATGCACTACGAGTAATCCGAGGGATTTAAAACGAGTTGAAAATTAGATTTTCCTATCAAGAGAGATAAGCCGAATCTGAATTTTCAGAGACGCATTGGAAGCATAAAATTGCTAAGTCTTTTGAAAACTTATTGGACGAATTAAATGAGTTTAATTCGTATGGTTTCGGCTTGGGTTTGGCCGGCCAAAGAGGGTCCCCACCCTCTTTGTTTGGCCGGCCAAATTAAAAGGGGGAGAACCGAATTTTTTTGGTTTAAATTATAAAATAAATCGAGCGTGATTTGTTTTATAAAATTATGGATAAAGAAATTTATAGAAATTTATTCTTTTTTATGGAAATTAAAATGAACCATGGATTTTTTTATTTTATTTTATAAAATCAATTATGAATTGATTTTACCATGATAAGAAAAATTTATATAATAAATTTCTTGTAAAAATTTATTCCATAATAAAAGGGGAGACATGGTTGTTTTTATTATAAATTAAGTTATAATAATAACTTGGCATAACGGAATAATTCATAGAAAAATTTATAAGATAAATTTCTTATGAAAAATTTATTCCGTTAAAAGGAGACTTGGCGATAAAGAGGCTACTATATAAAGGTACAAAGGCAAGGCTTGGAAATCAATTCAAGAGATCAAGGATTCTTGCCTAGCCTCTCTTCCTCTCCTTCTCTCCCTCTCCCTCCTCTAGTAGGCGCCGGCCCTAGAGGGCTCCCCTAGGGTTGCCGTGAGCCACCTCCACCATGAAGGTGCCGAAGAAGAAGAAAAAGCGGGTCACGACTCCTTCCTTCCTCCCGGAATCTTGATTCCGTTTTTTCCTTTGGTGGTTAGTTTTCCATCTCTCTCTCTTGATATTCTAGTCGTGCCTTTGGAGAATCTAGTAGTTCTTGTCGGCACGAAACTCGTGGCTTTGCGAAGTCATCCCGAAGAGAACTCGGCGTGGACGCGAATACAGGCGGAGCTTCCAAGGGACGCTACGGTTGTATCTCATCCCTTTCTACGAGTTACGCGAGGTATTAAGTAAATTAGTTTACTTTCTGCAAAATTTTAAATGTATGATCATGTCTCCACAACATAAGGTTGCATGCTAGATACGTGGTTAAAATAATTTGAGAAATTATTTATGCTAAATCTTCCACTGCACGTAATTAAATTTGAAAATTACGAACCCGTATCCATGTCAACATGCACCCGGTCCCAACACTAAATCTAACATGGCATCATGAAACATGGTCCTCCCTATCTCACAAGATATAGTAAAAACCCCTGGGTCTTCACACTTCTGAGGGATGACATGAATAAGTGCTGAAATATTTTTCCCCAAGATGACCAACTCATTCTCCTTAAGCTTCTTCTTGTGAACATATAAATCTTTCAGGAATTTTGCATACTTAGGAATCTGTTTAATCATGGTCAACAGGGGTACATTGATCTCCACCTTACTAAAAAACTTTACAAGTTCATTGTATTCTTTAGCTTTCTCCTCCTCCACTTGCCTTTTGGCTTGAGTTTTTCGCTGTGGAAAGGGCAAGGGAACCCTTAAATCTTCCTCTTGAACCGAAATTTGAGGGGCTGAATTTTGAGCTGAAATCCCACTTGATGTAGCTGCTGTAAAGTCACTTCCGCCACTGATTTCTCCCTCATTTTCCACCAAAATCATAGGATTACTTGAGGAGGGAGTTGAGCTCGGACTAGGGGTGGAACCAACTAAATTTGAAGTGATTTCAGGAGTGTTTGGGGCAGGAAAAGTGGGTGTTGTCCTATTTTCTGAAAAATCAACCCTTGGATCATTTGAAATTGAAGTGACCTTGCCACTCCTCAAAGTAATAGCACTAACGTTTCCCTTTGGATTGGGAGCAGCTTGAGAAGGTAGTTGGCTCGATCCTTGAGCTTGTATTTGGTTCATCCCACTAGCCAATTGTCCTATTTGTCTCTCAATGTTTTGCAAGGTGGGATCATTTCTTTGTTATTGCAAAAGTTGTTTCAACATCTCCTCTAACCTTTGTTGTTGCGCATTTCCCCCACTAGAGCCTCCTTGATTAGAGTAAGTCTTCGGTTGGCCTTGAAAAGATGAGGTAGGCTGCTGAAAAGTGTTACCCTGCTGTGAATTCTAGAATTGGGGCTGTTGGGGCTGATTGTAGGGCTGAAATGGCTGCTGAAATGGTTGATAATTGGTTGGAATGGTGGCTGAACTTGCTAAGAATTATATCCCTGAAAATTTTGGTTTGTAAGTGGAAATTGTTGTGGTGAAGACTGAAATTGAGTGGGCAGGAAATTTTGATTTTGTGGATGAAAGTTTTGATTGAAAGGCTGAAAACCTTGTTGTGATTGTTGGAATTGTTGCTGTGATGGTTGATATTGTTGCTAAAAATTCGAATTTCCTTGAAAGCCTTGTTGATTCCCTTGAAAAGGTTGCTGGAATTGCTGGAATGTTTGCTGAAATGGCTGAAATTGGGGCTGCCCTTGCTGATTTTGCTGGAAGTTCGGTTGGGGCTGTTGATAGGGCTGTTGTGACGGGTTTGTTGGTAGAAAGAATTGTCATACTTCATATTTGGATGATCCCTCCAACAAGGTTTGTAAGTGGATGAGTAGGGGTTATTCTTGGCTTGAAATTGTCCCCTAGCCAACGCCGCTATTGTTTCATCTTGTTGGAGGTTGGGACATGAATCTGAATTGTGTTCTTGTCTAGAACAAATACTACATAACCTCATCACTTGGCTTAATGGTGGAGATACTGAAAAATTGGGATTTTGGCTTGCATTATTTAGAGTCATTTGCTTCACCAATGATGTAAGCTCTACCAAAGAATTCCGAATATCCCCTTGTTCATTAGAAGCCACCTGGACCTCATTCACTCCTCTGGTGGGTAAAGCTTTGCTTCCAAACTGCTGTGAGTTCTCTGCCATGTTTGAAATCAACTCCCTAGCTTGATCTGGTGTTTTGTTAACTAGGGCTCCTCTTGCTGCAGCGTCTATCATGATCCTATCCATCTGTAATAGACCCTCGTAGAAGTACTGAATGAGGAGCTGCTCACTGATCTGGTACTGTGGGCAACTAGAGCATAGCTTGTTGAATCTCTCCCAGTAATCGTATAGGGTCTCTCCCACCACTTGCTGTATGCCACAGATACTTTTTCTGATGATTGCAGTCGTGGAGGCTGGGAAGTATTTTTCTAGAAATACCTTCTTCATGGAAATCCAGCTAGAGACATGCCCAGTAGGCAAATAATAGAACCAATCCTTTGCTGCTCCAGTCAGGGAAAATGGAAATGCCCTCAGCTTAATATCTACTTCTGAAATCCCCTGAGGCTTCATGGTGGAGCAGACTACGTGAAATTCATGAAGATGTCTGTTTGGATCCTCTCCAGATAATCCTTGAAATTTAGGCATCAAGTGAATGAGTCCTGATCTAAGCTCAAAATCGCCAGTAAGCTCTGGATAAGCAATGCTGGAGTACTGGAAAGTATCATCTGGTGCTGCAAGTTCTTTCATGGTCTTCTGGTGGTCTGCCATGATAGTGCCTGAATGAGTAGAAATNAAGTGTCATGATGAGCCTCAAATTTAGAAATTTATAGATTGAAAACCCTAGCTTACAAAATAAAATGTAGTAAAGGGTCCTCAAGTCGTGTTTTTCCAAGGACTAGTTTAGGATGTTTGATTCAAGCTCGAATTGATGTGTCGTCAAATGTTTTGGGGTTTTCAAAATAATATGGGGTTTGTTTTGCAATTTAGAATGAAATAGCAGGAATAAAATGTACTTAGCTAAGCAAATATGATTACCAAAACTACACTTAAACTAATTGACAATTAAACGATGCAATTTGAAATGATAAGATTGGAATTCAAAACTAAAATTAAGTGCAAGGAAGCTATAATTAGGTGAATTTGAGAATTAAACTTGAATGAAAGTAGTTTGTATCTAAACTGCAAAGTTGTAGGGTCTGAAACAAGTCACGCTTAAACAAAACAGAGGCTGAATTGAAGCTGGACTACCTAATCGGTCGACAGTCCGATCAGAAGCAAGCCTGATCGGTCGACAGACCGATCAGATGATGCTTGGGTCGGTCGACAGACCGATCAGTGTCTGAAATGTTATCGGATACAGAATTGAACTGTGAAGAACAGAATTGCAAAACGAAAATTAACAAAAACTAAACATCAAACTCATCCCTTAGTTCGAATCCTTCTTGCTGTCACACAAGAAACAGCTACGAACCCCTTAGCTCGACAAATCGACAGATCTTCAGCCTCCGAGATCAATTCCGCTCAGATTTTGCCGTCAAGACAACCAGTCCTCCGATCTCTTCGTACTTGCTGTATGGGAGTGCGATGATGATTCAGGAACAATCAGGGCAACTCGAAGAACCCCTTCGACTTGCATCTGATTGATGAGGATGGAGAACAAGTGTGATTCAATCAGAAATTGGCATGAACTGGCGAAACCCTCACCCAGCTCTTCTCAGCAACAAACTGATCAGGAAATCTCACGGAGACGTGAACCTGATGATCTGGAACTCAAACCAAGCTCGAATCCGATGTGGCCGCGCGATCGGATGAAGAAATGAGGAAGAAAATGCAAAGAACGGGAAGAACATGAAGAACAGCTGCGACACACGACGATGAAGCAGATCTGAGTGATTTTTGATTAAATACTTAGCAATGGACGGCTGAGATTGTCTTGGCTTAATCCAACGGTCAGATCTTCTCTGATTGAACCCTAAAGTCCCAGATCTCAATCTGAAGGTCAGATCTACCTCTCCTCAGTTGGGATCAATCGGATCTGCCCTGGATGGCTCAGATCTACTTGCCTTCCGAATGGACGGCTCACAGTCTTCCAAAGCTTGATATCGCCTTGATTTGAGCCCGATTCTGACCCAACCTGGACCCAACTTGACCTAGGTCCATGTTCCTTCAGCCTACAAAAGTCAAATTCAAATTAGATATCAAAACATCTCAAATTTACAACGATTTGCAATAAAGCCCAAAATAGAATTAATCCATGGAACCTAGGGTAAATTCAAGATTAGGCATGTAAAAAGTGGATCAAACATGGATTTTAGAGCCTAAAATAATCAACAAAATAGTAGTTATCAACTCCCCCACACTTAAACTTGGGCGTCTCACACAAGCTACTAGTAAACTAATGATGGATCCCCCTAGATTATTCTCAGTCATAATTAGAAACAATTGAAAAGAAATTACCTAGGGTTGTCAATTCTCAAAAATCTAAGCTTAATGGACTAGTATATTGTCCTTAAATCAACAACTTAGCATATTTCATCCTTCATGATTCATTGAGATGAACTAAACTCACAAAGCCTCCCAAAGAAATATTTAGTGGCTCTCTTCCTAAATTCTACATTTTGGTGAAGTGGAGCTCACTCAAACACAACATGTTTCTTGCACTACCATAAGCTTGCTTATTATCTACTCTCCACCATCATTCTTGACTTGGATCCACATCTACAAAAGTTTATTTGAACAAATTAAGGAAATATGAAATGATAGAAATAAAATGAAGAATGAGCAAATAGAGAAGTTAAGGAAGTGGAAGACTTGGATGCTCAAGAATTGTTCCTAATGCACTTTGCCCTCTTTTATGGTCTTCTCAATGAAATCAGAGATGTGGTGGTAAAGTTCAGCTGATTTGGATGAGAAGAAATACTGACTTTAGTGTGCCAACTTCACTGATCGGTCCAGAGACCGATCAGTGTTCTGTTGATCGTTCTGGAGATCGATCTATGCCTCTTCTGCTCGGAATGTATTGTCTCTGATCGGTCCAGAGATCGGTCAGCCACTGCCTGATCAGACTGGGAACCGGACCGGACTGCTCCTGATCAGTCTGGAGACCTATCAGATGATGATCAGTAGCTGAAATTACAGAATTGGTAGCTGATTTCTGCCGATACTTTCCTTCTTTCAATCAATAGCCCATTCTTGCATTCAAATAGCTTCTCGTTCACAACTTCTACTTCAGAATTCTCACCCATCTCCTGATGCTTCATGTTTATTCTCTCTTTTTTTTTCTGGTTTCTGTTTTTTTTTCAGCTGCTTTAACAGCAGCTTTTCTTCTCCTTTCTCTCTTTTTTTTTCATTCACTTCCTGGGCAGCAACACCATGGATGAATTTCCAACTTCTCTCTTGGTACACTACCCTCAATTCTTCAATTGTTCTCTTGCCAACATCTCTTTTTGATACAAAACTCAACTCGAATTGGCACCCTTAAATTGCATCCTTGATGCTTCTTCATTCCAAAACATTTCAAAGCTCTAGCCACCTCCCCCACACTTAAGCCTTTGTCCGTCTCGGGCAAAGTAACATCAAGAACCATCCCAAACAACCATGTCCATGGGAGAAAAATAGTTATGAGCAGAAAAAAAATGGAAAGGAAGAAGAATAAATCATGTATCAACAAGGATTATTGCAAAAACCGATACGAAAAGGAAAGACAAAGTGATTAACCTCTATAGATATGGTCCAATCATAGATATGGTTTTGAAAGAACCTAAGCAAGTTCTAGAGTACAATCACATGTGTGTATCTCAAAAGTTAGGCCAAATCCTTACTAGGTAGAAATAATTCATCTCAAGTCATGAATCTATAATCAAGTAGTACTCAAGCATCCAAGAATTTCATCCATTAGCTCAAATCCTAAGTTTTAACAACCAAATTTAATTTGCTTTCAAGAGACTCTAAAATGATATGGAGACAACCTAGAGGGATACATTTATTTCTACTCATTGAGAAAAGATGCCAAAAGAAATAACATGGTATCTACAATGGCTATTTATTCAATCTATACTACCTAAACATTTATTATCAACAACTCACTTCAAAAAGAAAGATTTACTTCTAGAAAACATGAAAATGATATATACAATGAAATTGAAGTGCAAGAAAAATAAACTCCCCTTAATTTAGGTAGATAGCGTCTTTGATGTCCCATCCATCCACCTCTAGCTCCTTTAATTCTTCAAAGTACTTCTTGAGCGGTGACCATTGACTTTCCAAACAAAATTGTTAGCTTCATCCTTGATTTTAACAACACCATAAGGGAAAATGTTAGTCACAACAAATGACCCTTCCCATCTCGACCTCAACTTACCCTTAATCAATTTGAGCCTTAACTTGTACAATAAAACCTTGTCACCAATTTGGAATTCTTTCTTCAATATGTGCTTGTCATGAAAAATTTTAGTCTTTTCCTTGTAGATCCTTGAGTTCTCAAATGCTTCTAGTCTTATTTCCTCAAGCTCTTGGAGTTGAAGCTTTCTTTCTTCTCCCACATTAGTAGCATCAAAGCTACAAGCCTTCACCGCCCAATATGCCTTGTGCTCTATTTCCACGGGTAGATGACAAGCTTTTCCATATACTAGTCTGTAGGGAGACATTCCAATGGGGGTTTTCTATGCTGTCCGATAGGCCCATAGTGCATCATCAAGCCTCTTGCTCCAATCTTTCCTATTGGCCCGAACGGTCTTTTCCAAAATTGATTTGATCTCTCTATTTGAAATTTCTGCCTGTCCATTTGTTTGGGGATGATAGGGTGTAGAAACTTTGTGCATAATCCCGTACTTCCTAAGTAGAGCCTTCATGTGTTTGTTGCAAAAATGAGATCCTTGGTCACTTATTATAGCCCTTGGAATTCCAAACCTACAAAAAATATGTGACCTGACAAAACTAATAACAACACCAGAATCATCAGTCTTGGAGGAAATGACCTCCACCCATTTAGAAACATAATCTACAGCAAGCAAAATATACAAGTATCCATAGGATGTAGGAAAAGGTCCCATAAAATCTATTCCCCATACATCAAAAATCTCATAGAAAAGCATAGTGTGTTGGGGCATCTCATTTCTAACTCCTATGTTCCCAGTTCTCTGACATCTATCACAATTCTTATAAAACAGATATGCATCATGAAATAGGGTGTGCCAATACAATCCACACTCTAACACCTTCCTAGCCGTTTTTTGGGGTCCAAAATGCCCCCCGCAGGCTGATGAATGGCAAAATGTAAGGACAGAACAAAACTCATGGTCGGGTACGCATCTCCTAATTATTTGATCATTACAAAACTTCCATAAGTAAGGATCATCCCATACGTAGAATTTAGCATCGCTTTTGAGTTTATCTTTTTGAGCTTTAGAAAATTATGTAGGAAAGACATGAGCTACTAAAAAGTTAACAAGGTCTGCATACCAAGGCGACTCTCCATGTATCGCAAGAAGATGCTCTTCTCTAAAGTCATCATCAATATGGGTAGGGGGTCCATCTCTCTCAATTCTGCTCAAGTGGTCTGCAACCAAATTCTCTTTGCCACTTCTATCTCTGATTTCCAAGTCAAATTCTTGGAGTAGGAGCATCCATCTGATCAGTCTAGGCTTAGCATCTGGCTTTTTCAAAAGATACTTCAGAGCTGCATGATCAGAAAAAATAATGACATGTGAGCACAACAGATAAGATCTAAATAGATCTAAAGCAAAAACAATGGCAAGAAGCTCCTTTTCAGTGGTGGTGTAGTTTGATTGGGCGGCATCTAGGGTCTTGGAGGCATAACATATGACATGAGGTGCTCCATCCACCCTCTGAGCAAGAATAGCTCCCACTACAAAATTAGATGCATCACACATTAGTTCAAATGGCAAATTCCAATCAGGTGGTCTAATGATAGGAGCTGAAGTAAGGGCCTCCCTTAATCTGTGAAAAGCTTCTTTGCACTTATTATCAAAACAAAAATCAACCTCTTTTTGCAACAGTCTTGTAAAGGGCTGAGCAATATTGCTGAAGTCTCTAATGAATCTGCGGTAGAATCCTGCATGTCTAAGAAAGGCACGAACATCCCGTACGCAGACGGGGTAAGATAAAGAAGATATAACACTAATTTTTGCAGGATCTACCTCAATACCTCTCTTAGAGACTATATGTCCCAGTACAATTCCATGCTCTACCATAAAGTGACATTTTTTAAAATTAAGCACAAGGTTAGTCTCAATGCATCTGTGCAAAATCCTAGACAAGTTATCTAAACATGAATCAAATGACGTGCCAAAAACTGAAAAGTCATCCATGAAAATCTCCATGCAATGCTCTAATAGCTCACCAAATATACTTACCATGCATCGCTGGAACGTTCCTGGAGCATTGCAGAGTCCAAATGATATCCGTCTGTAGGCAAATGTGCCGAAAGGACAAGTGAAGGTAGTCTTCTCTTGATCCTCTGGGTCTATGCAAATCTGAAAATATCCTGAGTACCCATCCAAGAAGTAGTAATGGGACTTCCCTGCCAATCTTTCAAGCATCTGATCAATAAAAGGTAAAGGAAAGTGATCTTTCCTCGTGACTTTGTTTACCTTCCTGTAGTCAATGCATACTCTCCATGAATTTTTAACTCTGGTGGGCACTAACTCGTTGCTTCCATTTTCCACCACTGTAACTCCAGATTTCTTGGGCACCACATGGATGAGACTAACCCATTGGCTGTCAGAAATAGGGTAGATGATTCTTGCCTGTAATAGTCGAGTCACCTCTTTCTTTACCAAACCAAAATAAGTGGATTAAGTCTCCTCTGTGGCTGCCTAACTGGTTTGACATTGTCTTCCAAAAATATCCTGTGCATGCAGATAGCTGGGCTAATACCTGGTATATCTGATAAAATCCACCCAATAGCTTTCTTGTACTGCCTCAGGACTTGCAATAATTTTTCTTCTTGCTCTGAATCTAGGTGCTGGTCAATAATAACAGGAAAAGTCTGCTCCTCTCCTAGATAAGCATATTTTAAATGATCTGGCAAAGGCTTGAGCTCAATCTGGGTCTGCTCAGTAGGTATGAGTGATTCTTGGGGCTTAGTACAATCCCCTACACTATCACTATTGGGTTCTCCCGGCACAAAACAATAAAAACGCAGCGGAAACTAGAACCCACGAGCGATCCATGAGAAAGAAAACTCGTACAAAGCTATCTATCTAATAGATTTATCTACTGTTTATACCTTTGAAGCGTGCCTTTCGGTTATCCCGCTCATCCAAGATGCGCCGGATCTCTTGCACGTTCAAACGTCCGTGCCTCTATTCGTATCCACACGGACACAATCTCTCAACTTCGGGAGAACTACCTTAGTTGTGCTAGCAACTTGAGGTAGCTCGAAAACACCAAAAACCTTACAGTAAGGTTTCGGCCAAGAGTGGAGGAGGAAGAAGAGAGGAAGGGAAAGGGAAAAACTTAAGGCAAGAAGAAGAAGAGCTAATCCAAAGTCACAAGGCCCTCTTTTATAATCATCCCATGAATATGAAGAGGTTTGTGTCTCTTTGGCTTCCCAATAAAGAGCACATCTTTTCATGTGGCTCTTCATCTTTTCCCATGCAAGAAAAGAATCTTTTCATCCAATGAAAAAAATACTTTTCTCTTTCCTCCATGCAACTCCGACCGGGCCTCTCGGGCTCCCGACTTGGTCCCCCGACCAAGTCTCCTGAGTGGCGAGCTCCCGACCCAGTCTGTCGAGCTCTGACCCAGTCTGCCGAGTGCCGACCCGATCCGCCGAGCTCTGACTCGGCCCGCCGAGCTCCGACTCGGCCCGCCGAGCTCCGACTCGGTCTCTCTCGAGTTCCCAACTCGAGTCCCCCCCGAACTGACCTCCCGAGTTCTCAACTCGGGCTCAGATCTCCCGAGTCCCCGACTCGGGCTTAGGCCTCCCAAGTTCCCAACTCGGGCTTGGACTCCCGAGTTCCCAACTCGGATTTCCCGAAGCATTGTGCCCTTTGTGTGTGACCCAATAGGTTCTCGTGACGTTGGCAATGCGCCTAAACACTTTTGACACATAAGCAATGAGCGGCATCTAGCAATGCATCATTGCTACCCAAGTAACAAGAAAAGTCGAGATCCGACTAAACCTCCGTGACTATGATAGTGTATGACCTTGTCCTTCTATCCTTGATATCTAGATTGACCAATGAGGCATAAACCGTGTCATCCTCAGTCAATCTTGTGTTTCTTGATCCCCGAGTAGACTCACTCAAACAAATGAGCTCAATATCTCATATTGACTCATTCGAGCATGGCCATGCGTTTTAGTAGTCCTACTCGATCAAGGGGCCCACAAATATCACTCTCGTCATATGGGAGGGATAGATCCCATCTACATCACTCACATCCCTCCGCATAATTCATTACATACCCAGTGATCGCCTTTATAGTCCACCCTGTTACGGGTGACGTTTGACGATACCAAAGTATATAACTCCTTATGTAGGGAACCGTAGTGACTTCAGGTCTAAGGACTATTTATACCAATAGTCACATGAGAAAGTCTATGACACTCATATGACAATCTATGAAACTTTCTCATGGCAGGTTATTCAGTACACATTCTCCAATGTATACCCATGTGTCAACTTGATATCACATATCCATGACTTGTGAGCTCAAGTCATCAGTTGACCTACATGCTAGTCTCCATGCATTAATATTGTCCCTGAATATTAATGCTTGACTAGGAATAATTTAGTGTAGTGTTCTCTACATTATCTCACTATCGATTCAACCAATCGATATAATGTAGATAAGAAACTACTACACAAGGATATTATTATACTTAGTCATTCGGCACACAATACAAAGTAAGTATAATAACCAAACATGTCTTTATTAATAATAGAATATGATACAAAATGCCCCTAGTCAATCATCACATAATTGACTCTAGGGCTCCTAATAACAATCACACCTGTACTCTGAATCCTCTGAAATCTCAATAAAAGTAGGTGATTCTTGGGGCTCTGTGCAATCCCCTACACCTAGAAAATCCTCTCCAGATGCAAGTGAATCTGAAATAACCTCTGAATCATCCTCCTCAATAGCAAGTGTCTCCTCAGCCTCCTCTGAAATGACATCTCCTCTGGAAATAACAAGTGGAGCTCCTTCAGCATCTGAATCTGTATCAACCAATCCATCCAAAATATCAATGCTCATAATAGAGTGATCTTCTCTAGGGTACTTTATGGCATCGAAAATACTGAACTGGACTACTGTGTCTCCTACTTCCATGGATAGTGTACCAGCATAAACATCAATTTTTATCCTCGCAGTCTGAGAAATGGCCTCCCAAGGATGAGTGGAGATCTGTGTGCAAGGTAGTCTCCCTCCATGTCCAAAATGTAGAAATCTGCAGGAAAAATCAGCTCCTTCACTTTTACCAAAACATCTTCAATAATTCCGGCTGGATGGGTCTGACTTCTGTCTGCCAACTGAATCACCACTCCTGTGGGCTGCAGAGGACCAATTCCAAGCATCTGGAAGACTGACCTGGGCATTACATTGATGGAGGCTCCCAAGTCTAACATGGCATCGTGGAAGAGAGTCCTCCCAATCTCACAAGATACAGTAAAAACCCCTGGGTCATCACATTTCTGAGGGATGGAGTGGATAAGTGCTGAGACATATTTCCCTAAGCTGACCAACTCATTCTCCTTCAGTTTCTTCTTGTGAACACATAAATCTTTGAGGAATTTGGCATACTTAGGAATCTGTTTAATCATGGTCAACAAGGGTATTCCTTAGCTTTCTCCTCCACCACTTGCTTTTTGGCTTGAGTTTTGCACTGGGAAAAGGGCAAAGGAACCCTCAATTCTTCCTCTTGAATCGAAATCTTTGGGGCTGAATTTTGAACTAATTCCCCCACTGAAGTAGCTGCTGTAAACTCCCCTTTTCCACTGATTTCTCCTTCATTCTCCACCAAAATCACAGGATTACTTGATGAAGGAGTTAAGCTCGAACTAGGGGTGAAACCAACTGAGTTTGGAGACGTTTCAGGGCTGTTTGGGGCTGGAAATTCAGCTGCTGTTCGGTTTTCAAAAATTTTAGCGCTTGGATCATTTAGAGTTGAAGCCACCTTCCCACTCCACAATGTAATAGCACTAACGTTCCCCTTTGGATTTGGAGTAGCTTGAGAAGGTAGTTGGCTTAATCCTTGGGCTTGCATTTGGTTCATCCCACTAGCCAATTGTCCAATTTGTCTCTCGATGTTTTGTAAGGTGGAATCATTTTTCTGTTGGCCTTGTTGTTGCAAGAGCTGTTGTAACATTTCCTCTAGCCTCTGTTGTTGAGCATTCATCCCACTAGAGCCTCCATAGCCTCCTTGATTAGAGTAAGTCTTCGGTTGGCCTTGAAATGATGAGGTAGGCTGCTGAAAATTGTTACCCTGCTGTGAATTCAGGAATTGGGGTTGTTGGGGCTGATTGTAGGATTGAAATGGATGTTGAAATGGTTGATAATTGGGCTGGAAACTAAGCTGAACTTGCTGAAAATTATAGCCCTGAAAATTCTGATTTTGAAGTAGAAATTGTTGTGGTGAAGGTTGAAATTGAGTGGGCTAGAAATTTTGATTTGGGGGCTGAAAGTTTTGGTTGAAGGGCTGAAAACCTTGCTATGATGATTGGAATTGTTGCTGTGATCGTTGATATTGTTGCTGAAAATTCAGAGTCCCTTGAAAGCCTTGCTGATTCCCTTGAAAAGGTTGCTGGAATTGCTGAAATGGTGACTGAAATTGCTAAAATTGTGGCTGCCCTTGCTGATTTTGCTGGAAATTCGGTTGGGGCTGCTGATAGGGCTGTTGTGATGGGTTTTGCTGATAAAAAGAGTTGCCATACTTCAGATTTGGATGATCCCTCCAACCCGGATTGTAAGTGGATGAGTAGGGGTTGTTCTTGGCTTAAAATTGTCCTCTAGTCAATGCCGCTATTGTTTCATCTTGTTGGAGGTTAAGACATGAATCCGAATTGTGTTCTTGGCTTGAACAAATACTACATAACCTCATCACTGGGCTTGAAGGTGGAGATACTGAAAAATTGGAATTTTGGCTGACATTGTTTAGAGTCATTTGCTTCACTAATGATGTAAGCTCTACCAAAGAATTCCTGATATCCCTTTGTTCATTAGAAGCCATCTGGACCTCATTCACTCCTTTGGCGGACAAAGCTCTACTCCCAAACTGCTGTGAGTTCTCTGCCATGTTTGAAATCAACTCCCTAGCTTGATCTGGTGTTTTGTTTACTAGGGCTCCTCCAGCTGCGGCGTCGATCATAATCCTATCCATCTGGAGTACACCCTCGTAGAAGAACTGGATAAGGAGCTGCTCACTGATCTGGTGCTGTGGGCAACAAGAGTAGAGCTTGTTAAATCTCTCCCAGTAGTCATAAAGAGTCTCTCCCACTACTTGTTGTATGCCACAAATACTTTTTCTGATTATTGCTGTTCTGGAGGCTGGGAAGTACTTCTCTAGGAATGCCTTCTTCATGGAAATCCAGCTAGAGACATGCTGAGTAAATAGATAATAGAACCAATCCTTTGCTGCTCCAGTCAAGGAAAATGGGAATGCCCTCAGCTTAATATCTTCTTCTGAAATCCCCTGAGGCTTCATGGTGGAGCAGACTACGTGAAATTCGTGCGGATGTCTATTTGGATCTTCCCCAGATAATCCTTGAAATTTGGGCAATAAATGGATGAGTCCTGATCTCAACTCAAAGCCACCAATAAGCTCTGGGTAAGTAATGCTTGAATACTGGAAAGTATCATCTGGTGCTGCCAGTTCTTTCATGGTCTTCTGGTGGTCTGCCATAATAGTGCCTGAATAAGTAGAAATGGTCTGAAGAGGAGGAATATCGATAGCCTCTGAAATTCTGCCTTGGTTCCTCCTTGCTCTGAAAGTCCTCTCAATTTCAGGGTCAAGTTCCTCAAGATCACCACTTGCAGACCTAGTCATAAGACAAACACAAATCGCAGCAAATGTATATGGAAAAATAAAACAAGTAAAATAGATCAAAAAAATATGGCAATAAGCACGCAAGCAAAAATCAAACAAACTCAACTAGTTAATTCCCAGGCAACGGCGCCAAAAATTTTGATGTAGCCCAAGTACAAGTGACACCGGAAAATCAGAGAGGTAGGAGGAAACACAAGTAAACACTCAACACTCACCACTCTAGGAATCCACCAAAAGAGTTTAGAGCAGGATACAAGAAGAATACATCTTCTAACAAGCTTAAAGCTCAAAATATATTTCTTAATTTCGAAAATTAGCCTTCAAAGGTTACATATGATGCCATCTTATAGGCAAGAATTGGAACAACCCTCCAAGTGAGTTAAACATAATAAATATGACTTGTGCATTCTCAATGCATTGAAAATAAGAACTTAGACCCTAATAAATGTGACTTCAAGGGCCTTCCAATGGTATATGATAAGCACCATAACTCCTTCCCAATTAGTGCAGATTAATTCGTGAAGTGGACTAACTTTTGGTGACTCCACTCTTGAGTTGTTGCTGCCAACTCTTCAGTTCCTGCGCCATTTGTTGCCAACTCTTCAGCTCCTGCGTCAACAAGTGTCACGATGAGCCTCAAATTTAGAAATTTATAGATTGAAAACCCTAGCTCACAAAATAAAATGTAGTAAAGGGGTCTCAAGTCGTGTTTTTCCAAGGACTAGTTTAGGATGTTTGATTCAAGCTCGAATTGATGTGTTGTCAAATGTTTTTGGGTTTTCGAAATAATATGGGGTTTGTTTTGCAATTTAGAATGAAATAGCAGGAATAAAATGTACTTAGCTAAGCAAATATGATTACCAAAACTACACTTAAACTAATTGACAATTAAACGATGAAATTTGAAATGATAAGATTGGAATTCAAAACTAAAATTAAGTGCAAGGAAGTTGTAATTAGGTGAATTTGAGAATTACACTTGAATGAAAGTAGTTTGTATCTAAACTGCAAAGTTGTAGGGTCTGAAATAAGTCACGCTTAAATAAAACAGAGGCTGAATTGAAGCTGGACTACCTGATCGATCAACAGTCCGATCAGAAGCAAGCTTGATCGGTCGACAGACCGATTAGATGATGCTTGGGTCGGTCGACAGACCGATCAGTGTCTGAAATGTTATCGGATACAGAATTGAACTGTGAAGAACAGAATTGCAAAACGAAAATTAACAAAAACTAAACATCAAACTCATCCCTTAGTTCGAATCCTTCTTGCTGTCACACAAGAAACAGCTACGAACCCCTTAGCTCGACAAATCGACAGATCTTCAGCCTCCACGATCAATTCCGCTCAGATTTTGCCGTCAAGACAACCAGTCCTCCGATCTCTTCGTACTTGCTGTATGGGAGTGCGATGATGATTCAGGAACAATCAGGGCAACTCAAAGAACCCCTTCGACTTGCATCCGATTGATGAGGATGGAGAACAAGTGTGATTCGATCAGAATGTAACACCCACCCTTATATCTACTCTCGGGGCGGGGTTACGTACAATCATTCATTCATATAATTATTTTCTTTTCTTCTAGCATAAAATTAAAACAAACAACAATGCAAGGACTAAGTGCTAAGCATGCTAGTCAGTGCATGTCAATCAAATATCATGCTTGAATCATTAGAACATCATTGGAAATATTTTAATCAATAGTTATTCTATAACATGATAGGTTCACATATTATTTCAAGCTCACAACATAACCAACCAAAGTCAAGTATAAGAGAATTCTAAGTGTAATCATTATCATGCAATATCAAATCTAATCACTAGCATTCATTGTTGAAGAAAACATCATCATAAACATAGTAATGTAGATATAAAGATCTTTCTTTACCGAGTCACCACCCCACACATCTTCAGCCTCCTGCCTCTTCCTTTAGTTTAAGTGTTCCTTACCCTTATCTGCAGCATAAGACAACACATAAACTAGTAAGCACAAATGCTTAGTAAGGATCCTGTCCTACACGCAAAATCCATACGCAAGCATACAACAAGTACACATAATAAATCATAAGCATGAGTTCATCAAAGCATACTAAACATCAAAGTTTCTAAGCATGCAACATAAAGTATCTTAAGCATACCCTTCACATATAATAAATGTTTTCAATGAATGTTTTCAAAACAATTCCATAAAGGTATTACTTAAAAATACATCCATATCATATTGGGCCCAGTTGTGTACCACATATCGCGCGTTACCTATTGCGCGTTCCCTAATAAATTGGGGTAGCGAGCCACCAATCAATTAGAGCAGGACCCTTCCGTCCTACCGGAGCCATGACCTTACGTTAACATGCACCCTGGATTTGTTTAACGACCCCCTTCCGAGTCGGGTACACAACTTATAAAGTAAAATACTTATCATGCTTTTACATATATGCTAAGAAGTACTCCAATCCACTCTTAAGGGACACACCACTCTTCAAGGGTGCTCATGATCCCGTAGGGACACACCACACAACATAAGGGGTGCTCTTGATCTCATACTTAGTGGAGTATCCTTTCAAGCATTTTATCATACACATCACATGCAATTCATAAAGGGTGCCCCATGGGCTATATTAACATGCTCATACATACATCATATTTCAACCACTTACACATACTTATATATGACAAGATTGGTCACATAAATCATACTCATATCATAACCTGCTTCATGGTTTAATTTAACCCTTCCTAACCCTAAACCTAGGGTTTGGCCGAAAATCAAGGGTAGGGTAGCTTAGATTGTTTTGACATCAAATATCCCATACAAGCATCACATATATATATATATATCATGTATCATACTAAGCATAGCATACATCATGGAGTAATCAACCTTCACAACCCTAATGCTCATGCCTTGGCCAAATATCACATGCTAGGGACATTAAGATTTCTAATCAAGCATTCCATTTAAACATCACATGCATATACTTATCATCTTACTAAACATAATCATGTCTCGTAGGGTAATTTAACCTTCACAATCCCTAATGTTCATGCCTTGGCCGAATATCACATGCTAGGGAACCTTAAGATTTCCAATCAAGAATTTCATTTAGACATCACATGCATATACATATCATCTTACTAAACATAATCATGTCTCGTAGGGTAGTTTAACCTTCACATACATATCATGCAACATATTAAGCCTAGAATACATCCTAGGATAATCATGTACCCTAAACCCTAATTTTTCTAGGGTTTGCCGAAAGTCAAGGGTAGGGGAACTAGGGTTCTTGAACTTAGGTTTCACACAAACATTTACACAAACACTTTGTCTACACTACTAAACATGGATACATCATAGGAAATCATACAACCCTAAACCCTTTTTGCTTCATGATTTGGCCGAAACTTTATAGGGGGTTCAACCCTAATTCTTGTCATCACAACATGTAGGAAAAACAACATATAAGTATACCCTAAATTCCAAGGGGTCTTCCTATGCAACAAGGAGTAACCAAGGCCTCCTCTTTGAGGTTGGCCGAAACCTATACAAGGCAAAACCCTAAAATTTTGTTCATAACATCATGAAGGAAACAACATATACATATACCCTAAGTTCCAAGGGTCTACTCATGTAACAAGAAGTAACCAAGGCCTCCTCTAAGGGGGTGGCCGAAACTCACTAAAGGGAAACAATCCCCATTTTTCGAAAACTACAAGGAGAAGAACTCATACAATAACCATTACACTGCAGGCGAGGGGATACTTACATCCTTTCGCTTGAATTTCTCCTTCTCTTATTCCTTAGGGTACCCTTGGTTGAAGGAGAGGTGAGAATTTCCCTTGTTAGACTTCCCTAGCACTCTTGGCCCTAGTAGAGGGCAAAATCCTTGAATGATTCTTCTTCCTTCCAATTCCCTAGGGTTAGAACCCTAGGGTTGTGTTTTTTCGAAAATTGAAAAGGAGAAGGGAGGCTTAGGTTTCGGTTTTGGAGTGGGGAGAGTGAGGAAGAAGAAGAGAGGAAGTTATTCCAATCTCTTCATCTCTTATTTATACTTTTCTCATGAAGAGACATGTCTCTTCACTTCTCTAGCTTTAACAAGCATGTTTCTTATTCTCTCAACATGAAACATGGCTTGGTTCATTGGTTATGACATGACTAGTGCAACTAGGAGGTTCAAGGTTCAATCCCTGCTTCCTCCTTTCTATATCTTCTTTTTATTACATTTTGCTAATCCACATCCAAGCCCATTAAGCCAAGCCCATCATGAAATTTCATAATAATTATGTTTCATGAATTCATAATATTTCATATGGGAAATTTTGGGGTGTTACACAGAAATTGGCAAGAACTGGTGAAACCCTCACCTAGCTCTTCTCAGCGACAAACTGATCAGGAAATCTCACGGAGACGATCTGGAACTCAAACCAAGCTCGAATCCGATGTGGCCGCGCGATCGGATGAAGACACGAGGAAGAAAATGCAAAGAACGGGAAGAACACGAAGAACAGTTGCGACACGCGACGACGAAGCAGGTCTAAGGGATTTTTGATGAAATACTTAGCAATGGACGATTGAGATTGTCTTGTCTTAATCCAACGGTCGGATCTTCTCTGATTGAACCCTAAACTCTCAAATCTCAATCTGAAGGTCAGATCTACCTCTCCTCAGCTGGGATCAATCGGATCTGTCCTGGATGGCTCAGATCTACTTGCCTTCCGAATGGACGGCTCACAGTCTTCCAAAGCTTGATCGCCTTGATCTGAGCTCGATTCTGACCCAACCTGGACCCAAATTGACCTAGGTCCATGTTCCTTCAGCCTACAAAAGTCAAATTCAAATTAGATATCAAAACATCTCAAATTTACAACGATTTGCAATGAAGCCCAAAATAGAATTAATCCATGGAACCTAGGGTAAATTCAAGATTAGGCATGTAAAAAGTGGATCAAACATGAATTTTAGAGCCTAAAATAATCAACAAAATAGTAGTTTTCAGCTGGCTGGAGGGGTTGTGGTGGCCGGTTGTGGACGACGGAGCAAGGGAGAAGGAGCCATAAGCTTGCGGTGGAAAAAACCCTAGAGGCTAGGGTTTGGTTTTCGGCCAAGTCAAGAAGAGGATCTCGTTTAGAGTGCCTTGGTGATCTCGGTTCCCGGTAGACCGTCGCCCACACGACGTCCGGGAAGGGAGGGACATAAGGTAGAAGGCCGCGAGGTGATCAGGAAGGTATAACTCTTTCCCAAGCTCCCTTGTTTATTTTTGTGCCATGTTGGTTTACCTCATCATTTTATGTTAGTTAATTTATTATTTTGATTTTGTATCATAGCCAATAATTTACTAACTGGACACCGACCATAAACACAAAATCCGCTGATCCACTCGTCGCCTTTTCCACGATCGAACGGTCAAGCAAATTACAAGGCCGATTTTTGTAATTGGCCGAGTTGTAATTTGGATCGTTCGATATGGCACGAGATGGTTGTTGGGAGACGGGTCTCCATTCGGATTAATTTTTAATCCGTAGACATGGAGAGGTCTCTCGGAACGACCAAGTATTTGCTTAGGAAACCCGCCAAGCCATACCCAAACAAGTAATGATGCTCTATGGGTAGCTAGTGTCTTGGTTTCTACGTTCAAGTGTTGTAGGAGGCCTACTACATACCAGTGAGGCTTGCAAACGCCACTCCAGAGTGTCTTCCTTTTAACCTTCCAAAGGGTCCCCAAGTATACATCTCTAGATTACACAAGTCGTCTCCTAGCATGGGAGTAGAGAAAACCCATTAAGTTCTAATTAGGTTATTCCTTGTATGGAGATGGTCACATTTCAAGATAATGCTCAAGGTTGTCCGATTAAAGAATCACCCTTGTCACCTAGGGCTCCCGGGCATACAATCTTGAGTATATTCCCTAGATGAGACCTCTCCATACATCCATTCAATCAAACACAACAATCAAGTGTACACTTATGAGATCTAAGCATAAACTCTTCATAAAAACATTTAATCAAACATGAACAAGTCCAAAATATGTCATTAACACAAGAGCATAAGCCAATCCATAGAGTTTCACCAAATATACATCACAATTACATTCTATGTCCTAGAACAAAATGAATCTACTCACAAGTCATAGAAAAGAGAGCCAAAGACATCAAAAGAGGAAGAGGGGAAATGCTTAGCTGTCGAGGTGTAAGTCTTCGAATCTAATCCTTAGCCTTGAGAGAGGTAGATGATGCTGGAGAAGTCCTCAGATGGCCGAAAAGGTGGTCGGAGATGGTGGATGGAGCCAAGGTGGTGTCTCCCCATGGGAGAAACTTCCACCCCAAGAAAAAGGGAGGAAATCCCCTTTTATAGGGGCACAACCTGTGCCCTAGGGCCGCATGGCCATATGGCTCCCACACAGCCGTGTCATGCGCGACATGGGTTGTGTCGTGCCTTGAACTGGAATTCGGCCACATGGGCCATGCCAAACGACATGGCCTGCTCATGCTAGCTACCTTTGGAGGGGGCACGGTCGATCGTTGCACCCTCACATGACTGTGCTAAGAGGCACGACCCAGGCGTGTGTGAATCACATGGTCGTGTGAGCCCACACGGCCTAGCTTCTAGTCAGGCTTCGACTCTCATCCTTCTTCGTCTCACTTTCATTTTTGCTTTGAATCATCTCCTGTCAAGGAACATACATACAGAGTAGATCTCCGAACAAAGAGAAATAATTATACTTACAAAATAATAAGAAAGGGCATAACTATGCAGATCGGTAACAATAAAAGCAAGTGAATGAGCATTAATACAAGGATAAAAATATTTCTAATCTATGATCATTACACCCCTAGACTTAAACTTTTGTTTGTTCTCAAGCAAACACCTTGTATTTTACTTATATATAAGTTATAGTACATCATAATCCCTAGTGAATTTTTACCTAACTCTATTTGACACTTTCATTGATGAGAACGATATAAGAATGAATTCAAGTATGGCCTAAGAAGAAGTTCTCCATGCTCAGTACGATGAGTGGACATATTTCTTCAAGTATCAAACCTAATGCCTAGTTAAGTCATCATATAACCACTTTCCTTATAATCCTAGTGATAGACTTACATGCCCCCACGGGCTGGATCGGATGGTAAGGCACCTGGCCATTTACATGGAGGTCACAGGTTCGAGGGTCGCCAGTTGCGCACGGGGATAAAACCCTGGTCTGCTGGCATTAATTCTCTCGACCCTAGGCACCTCACTACACAAGTGATAACCATGATTTACCTCCTCCGTGTTGGTCCTGGGGCGGGCTGGCGGGGGTGCTGGGGGCGAGCGTTTCGCCTTTTTACTAATGATAGACTTGCCACACGCTTAATTCATCTTTTTCAAGCTGCCCATGGTCTCAAAGGGGTGTTCAAAATCAAGGGAAGCCTAGTATTTATTTTTTCGGTAACCTAACTCAGTCTCAAAGAGATAAATTACTAGTTTCCACTCACAAAATCATTTTTTAATTTCTTATTGAATTCAATTTTTTTTGAAGTGTGTAAAAATGTAGCACTAACACCATTTTTAATCTCTATACAACTATGCATCAGATAAGATTTTCCAAGTGAGTTTTAATAATCCGAGCTTGATCCAGTAACTAAAATACAGTTTTAAAAATTGCCATGGGAACCAATTATGGGATCGATGGCGTCGATAGAGATAGGTGAATATCGACTTTCTCTTACTTCGAAATCTCATCAATCATTCGTTTTGCTTTCTATCAGAGTTGTTAGTATGCAGCGAAAATAATTAAAATAAAAACAACAAAGACAATAGACAGACGAGATTTATTTACTTGGTTCCCAACCCCTCAGGGTCAGTACGTCCAAGGCCAATATATTCGGCGTGAGTCCACTAATGGTCTCCTTTACAGAATTTTTGGAGGTCGAGAAAATTCATCTTACAGTTTGATTTTACAAGCACAAATAAAGGAAATTAAGTACAACATGTAAATAAAAGCAAACAAACAGAAATGAAGATCTGACCCATCCGAAAGTTTGAAGTGCAACACTTCCTCTTGGAGTCTCCTTGGTCGTAGAGCTTCGTCTTAGCACTTTTGTTTCGCAGATCATGAGTCGTAGAATGATGGAAGTGATGTCCTGAAACCATGGCTTGAACCCCCTTATATATGAGTTACTTAGGGGACTGTATGCCTATAGGGGCGCCCTCAATTTTGGCGCGTGCATCACAGGGGATAAAACTGTGGAAAAGTGTTAAGAGTGCCCCCATGACCATGAGGGTGCCTGGGTCATGGTGGTACCCGGGTGCCTTGAGGGCGCTCGGGTTAGTCGAGCGCCCGAGTTCAATAGGGGTGCCCGAAAGCCCCTGACCCAGTTCATTTGCTTGTGTTTGCTCTCTCATCTTACCTCCAACTCCAGGTTCCTATAAGACAAACAAACACAAGGCAAACAAACAATCATAAGCCTTAGTTTTGTAAGTCTACCTGACCTACTAGGATTTGCTTGGAGTCAACTCTCTAAGACTTTACTACCTAAGGTCAACTCCTTAGGGTTTCCCAATGCCTAGACTCACTCACTAGGACCTTATCTTGCCTGGCTTCACTCACCAGGACTTTTACCCAACTTCACTCACTATGATTTCATACCCAATCCTCGACCAGGACTTCGTGCCCAATTCCTCGAACCAGGACTTCGGTGTCGAACCCTCGGCCAGGTCTTCATGTCCAATATCTCGAACTAGGACTTCGGTGTCCAACCCTTGGCCAGGTCTTCATGCCTAGTTCCTCGAACCAGGACATCATACCCAACCCTTGGCTAGGACTTCATGCCCAATTTTCTGAACCAGGACTTCGTGCCCAGCTTTTCTCACCAGGACTTCGGTGCCTTGACAAAGACTTCTTTGCTAGTCATCTAATCCTGACTAGACTTATTTCTACCAAACATTATGTCCTATTTGGCTTAGTTCTTGGTCTAACTGACCAGTTAGGTTTAGTCACTCTGTTAAACATCAGGTCTTGTTTAGCTTAACCCTGGGTCAAATTGACCAACCCTGGGTGTTAATCATTCTGCCAAACATTAGGTTTTGTTTGGCTAACCCTTTGGTCAAACTGATCTTTGTTTGGCTAACCCTTTGGTCAAATTGATCAAATCTAGGTCTACCCTACCAAACATCATCAGGTCCTATTTGGCTTAATCCTTGATCAAACTGACCAGACCTTGGTATATTGTCAAATATCGAAACACCAAAGGTTGACTGTTCATGTCTAATACTTTTTGCACCAACACCAAGTACTTGTAAGTCATATGAACCATGACTATTTGTCAAGTTATCTACCATTTGAAATAGGCAATGTGAAAGAGTTTCCAAGGAGGCCCAAAGGTCGATAAAGTTAAATCTAGACAGATCCCCACTACCATAGGCAAAATAATGCCTCACCATGGTAGAACGCCCTACTGATGAAGGATCATAGTATTTTGTCAGCTCGGAGGTCCGTGATAGATGTGTATACTAAAAGATTTGCTCTTTTATATATAATATCATCTTTATTTTTGAAAAGAGAATCACAACAACACTAGGTGCTTGTTTTGTTGGGGCAATCGACCCTGAGATGATCTGGAGGATCATGATATTTTGATGAGTGGGCAATATGGTTAAGTTAGGATTTGTGCTATTCTCACATGTGTACATGAGTGTGCAGGTGTACAGGTACGCATGGACTTGGTTGATGTCTTCAGGTGAAGGATGGCATGGAGGTAAGCTGGAGGCTTACGTGTGCATCCGAGGGACCATTGATAGAAGAGATGATGAGCCGAGGGACGCGGACTTCGAGGCGTACGTGAAGGATGACATGGAGGCAAGCTGGAGGCTTGCGTGTGCATCCGAGTGACGAGGGCCAAAGATGAAGAGGACATAAAGGCAACAGTCAAGACTGCCGGTGAAGAGTCAACTAGGTTGAGAGAGGCTGAGTATGAGTGCTTGTACTCAGGGGCTAAGCCGGGATGGTTTGAGTGCGAGAGAGACTTGTACTCGGGAGTGAAACCCTAGGCTTAGGTGTGTCCCAGTCGACTGGCCCAGGGGCAGTCGACTGGTGTTGACTGGAATAGCTGGCAGATTCGAATGTTGTGTTGTAACGGTCGGATTTGAGTGAGACCAGTCGACTGCCCAAGGGGCAGTCGACTGGTAGCGGTTGTTCTCAGATTCGAGCCCTATTTGAAGGGGCTCATTTCCTACTATCTTTCTTGACGAGTTTGGCTTTGGGTAAGAGCCAAACAGTAGTCTTTGTGCTCAGAGCTTTGATTGTGTTTGTGGCGAGGTTTCTCCACCCACAAGGAGCTACGAGGGCTAGCCGGAGGTTATCCGGGGAGTGATCCACCGATGGATTCTTGGATTAGTCACCCGGTCGGGGTGGATATCAAGTAAATCAAGGTGTTAGCAGTGTTTTATTTCTTATTTATTTTGCATATTATTGTTTCCGCTGCGCTAACAGCTTTGTAGAGATCAAAACGACGAAGAAGTGCTATTCACCCCCTCTAGCACACCATAAACGATCCATCAGTTGGTATCAGAGCGAAGGACCGCTCTTGATCGGACTAACCGCCGTGGGAGCACTCGCTAGAGGAAAAGGGGTCATGGAAGACAAATTGTGTGATGATATCAACTGACCACCATCATACGAGCATGGAAATTTTGATTATTGGAGAGATAGAATGAAGATGTGGCTCGGGATGGATTGGGAGTGTAGAATGATTATTGAAGACCCATTTGAAATCCCCAAGGACAAGCACGGCAAAAAGCTCCGCCCTAGGTATTGGACAAGTGAACAACAAGAACAAGCTAGGGCCAATGAGAAAGTAATAAATATTTTGATTAATATGTTGCCTAACCACATTTTGAGTGATGTAGGGAAATATTCCAATGCATGCGAATTGTGGAATAAGTTAGAAGAAATTCATAAGAACTCTACATCAACTCTAAGAGTGGAAGAGCATGATGAAATAAGTTCAAGGGTCCAAGAGGACCAAAATGAAGAACTGTCTATGCCATCAAGTGAGGAGTTAAGCGAAAGATCGTCAACCTCCTCAGGAGAAGAAGAAAAAGAGGTTTCCACCTCAAGGATTGAGGGGGAGGGGAGACCTTCAACCATGCCAGATCAAGAGGAAGCATCTACATCATCCAAGGTTGGAGAAGTCAACCTAGCCTCCACCTCCACCAAAGCCAGGAGAAAAGAACACATCATATGCTTTGGTTGCAATAAAAAGGGGCACTACAAGGATAAGTGCCCCTAGGTAAAAAGGAGGTAATTTCTAAGCCCAAGTCTTTTCAAGTTAAATCTAATATGGGTTGTAGGAATGAGGAAGCTCAAAGCAAAAGAAAGAGGATTCGGTGTTTCACATGCGGGGAGCTCGGGCATTATCATACAAAATGTCCAAGAAGTGGAGAGCTCAAGAAGATGGAGCATCTTAGGAAATGGGAGAAAGAAGAAAGAAAAAGGAGCACTCATCAAGGGGGAGCACCAAGGGTAAGGAAGGTACCCTCTAACCCAACTCATGCTTCAAACTTTTCAATGAATGCTCAAAACGTTTGCTTGAATGATAGAATTAATAATAGTTGTGTGCCCATGCGTGTTTTTGGTTTTAAATATCATGATAAGAGTAGAAATAATTTTGTATGCCAAAACACCAAGAATTCTATGGTTCATGATAAATCGAGGAACTCTAGGAATAAGGACCAAGACATAAACCTTAAGAAAGGGGGAAATATGCTTAGCAAAATGGGTAGACCTAGAAATGATCAAATTCGGTCTAGTGATCCTAAGGTTAGGAAGTTAGAAAAGGAAAATCAAGTTCTAAGAGCAAAACTTGATGAGTTGGAAAGAAAACTTGGTAGAGTAATTCAAAGGGCCAATGTTGATAAAGTATTGTATTCAAGGATGCCCTATAACTATGGTAGAGAAAAAGTCAAAAATGGCAAGGAAAAGCCATGTAAAGGGAAAGAAAAGAAATTGATCAAAGAAAAGGTCTATCGGATTAAGAGAGTAATGGTGGAAAGTCAAGAAGCACCGGAGGAGCACCAGTGTGGTCTTGCCTTTGTAGAAGAGTTACCTAGGGAGGTAATTAGGGATAGAAGCTCTAGAAGTCAAGACGAGTTCCATGGTCAATGGATCTCAGGTGGTTTACTTCTAGGAGATTGAAAAGAACTATAAGGTGTGCCAAGAGGTTTAAAAGGCTAAGGATAGTCTTAATCCTAGAGAATTGACACACTTAAGGGAGGATATAAAGAAAAAGATGAAATTAGGATTTTAATTGAGACAAATCGATTTTAATGCCTAAATACCATATAACTTGATGCTATGAATGGACTATGGATGATTATGGGAAGTAGCATCAAGGTGAGGTCCAAACTAGAACTTTTGGGAAGAGTTTTATGATACTTTTTAGAGAAACTCGGAGTTTGTACCAAACTTGGGATTTGGGATGACTTTGACTGAAATTATATTTTTCCCAAGTAAATATAGGATCCACAAATATCCCTACAAGATTTCAGAATTTTTGGAAATTTATGGAATTAGTTAGGCATTTCTGAAATTCGGACTGAAAAACTGAAATTCAGAACATCAGGCACCAGTCGACTGGCTGGAGGCCAGTCGACTGGCAAAGGCCACAGAATATAAAGAAAAAGGTGAAATTAGGATTTTAATTGAGACAAATCAATTTTAATGCCTAAATACCATATAACTTGATGCTATGAATGGACTATGGATGATTATGGGAAGTAGCATCAAGGTGAGATCCAAACTAGAACTTTTGAGAAGAGTTTTATGATACTTTTTAGAGAAACTTAGAGTTTGTATCAAACTTGGGATTTGGGATGACTTTGACTGAAATTATATTTTTCCCAAGTAAATATAGGATCCACAAATATCCTTACAAGATTTCAGAATTTTTGGGAATTTGTGGAATTAGTTAGGAATTTCTGAAATTCGGACTGAATAATTGAAATTCAGAACATCAGACACCAGTCGACTGGCTGGAGGCCAGTCGACTGGCAAAGGCCACAGAATATAATTACAGCGTGGCCCAGTCGACTGCCAGGAAGGCAGTCGACTGAGAAAACCCACAGAATGTAATTACGCTCTGAACCAGTCGACTGGCCCAGGGGCAGTCGACTGATTCGCGGGTTTTATAAAAGGGAAGGGCGTGTCGGGAAAGCCAAACCTAGGCTTTTGGCTGCTTATTCCCGGCGATTTTCTCTCTCTTTCAACTCCTCCTGCATCCTAAGCTCCTCTTAAGCCCTAAACTTCTTCCCTAAGGCCTCCTCTAACTCCGATCTACCTCTAGGGTTAGTAGAAAACCTCTCTTTAAGTCAACCTACGTGATTTCCAAATCTCACAATGCAAAGGGCAAAGAGGTATGATGTTTAAGGTTCATTTCTCCATTTAGGCTTTGCATTGATACTAATATGATGTTTTGTGTATGTTTCCTTTGATATTTTCTCTTTTGGGGGGGGGGGTTTCTTGGTTTGCATGCATGTGTTTGGGATATTAGGGTTATGTCTAAGAGGTCTAGGGGTGAGGGCTCATCCCGACCAGGTCCCCACGCTCCAGAAGAGTCATTATTTAGGAGCCGGGAGTGCAAGAAGAGATTCGAGGAGAATGAGTTTGTTGTGTTACCGTGTCGGTATCTTAACAAAGCCTATTTTGAGGATAAAGCACCACAAATTACTTAAATGGTGACTCACTTCGGTATAGAACAATTGGTTTATTGCCAACATGACATATGACTTGTCTTCTTGTGTTTCTATGGAAGTATGGACGTGTTATCATGACTAGATGCCATTTTGAATATTGCTTGGATATGTTGAAGTATGAATGAATGTTGATTTTGTGATCATTCTACATATGTTCATAATATGGTATTCTGCTATCTAACACTGTTTGATTGGAAGTCAATAAGGGTGATATGTGTAAAAGGGATGGTCATCTAGACTTAAAAGAAAAAGAAAACGGGCTCTTGTCTATATGGAAAAAGGGGAGTCTGGAACCATTTTAAATGTCAATGGGAGTTGATAGAAAGTGCAAAGTATAGGATATCATGAGTAGAGGTCACCCTTGATACAAAGTTTACATAATTTAAGAACTTTAGAGTTTGTACCAAAAGTCAAGCATGGTTGATGTTTTTCATGAACCAAATTTTTCTGAGGTAAGGAATACCTTAACAACTGTGCTTGCAAAGTTTCACATTTTTCCAGATTTTTTGGAATTTTTTATTAGTTTCTGAATTTCGGCTGAAATTCTAAAATCTGTCGTATCAGTCAACTGCCCCAGGGGCAGTCGACTGGTAATGTGGGCAGAATGGGTATTTGGTGATTTCTGAAGGTGTTTTCAGAAATATGGTTAAGTTCCATTTGGCACCAAGGGTTGGGTTGCCTGGGGCAATCTTTTGATGGTGTCAAAGGGGGAGAACTTGAGTGTTAAGTTAGGTTTGGATTGAAAATTAACTTAGGCTTGGTTGTGCTTTAGAGTTAAGTTGGGAAAACTTAACTTGGGAGAAAGCATAGGTTAAGGGGGAGGTTGTCTCTTGTATGCTATGCTTGAATTTCAATTGCTTTTGCTAGTGTTATTGCTATATGTTTACCTAACTTAACATATTGCCACATCAAAAGGGGGAGATTGTTGGGGCAATCGACCCTGAGATGATCTGGAGGATCATGATATTTTGATGAGCGGGCAATATGATTAAGTTAGGATTTGTGTTGTTCTCACATGTGTACATGAGTGTGCAGGTGTACAGGTACGCATGGACTTGGTTGATGTCTTCAGGTGAAGGATGGCATGGAGGTAAGCTGGAGGCTTACGTGCGCATCCGAAGGACCATTGATAGCAGAGATGATGAGCCGAGGGATGCGGACTTCGAGGTGTACGTGAAGGGTGGCATGGAGGAAAACTGGAGGCTTGCGTGTGCATTCGAGGGACGAGGGCCAAAGATGAAGAGGGCATAAAGGCAACAGTCAAGACTGCCGGTGAAGAGTCAACTAGGTTGAGAGAGGCTGAGTATGAGTGCTTGTACTCAGGGGCTAAGCCGGGAGGGTTTGAGTGCGAGAGAGACTTGTACTCGGGAGTGTAACCCTAGGCTTAGGTGTGTCCCAGTCGACTGGCCCAGGGGCAGTCGACTGGTGTTGACTGGAACAGCTGGTAGATTCGAACGTTGTGTTGTAACGGTCGGATTTGAGTGGGACCAGTCGACTGCCCAAGGGGCAGTCGACTGGTAGCGGCTGTTCTCAGATTCGAGCCCTATTTGAAGGGGCTCGTTTCCTACTATCTTTCTTGACGAGTTTGGCTTTGGGTAAGAGCCAAATAGTAGTCTTTGTGCTCAGAGCTTTGATTGTGTTTGTGGTGAGGTTTCTCCACCCACAAGGAGCGACGAGGGCTAGCCGGAGGTTATCCGGGGAGTGATCCACCAACGGATTCTTGGATTAGTCACTCGGCCGGGATGGATACCAAGTAAATCAAGGTGTTAGCAGTGTTTTATTTCTTATTTATTTTGCATATTAATGTTTCCGCTGCACTAACAGCTTCGTAGAGATCAAAACGACGAAGAAGTGCTATTCACCCCCCTCTAGCACACCATAAACTATCCATCATGTTTATATTAGTACATGCATAAAAGTCCTTTACTTGGCATTGTAGATAATATGGTGTGTGGTGTCACACGGAAGATCACGTTATCAGTCCCTTGCTTAGTAGAAGTAGATGCTCACAGCCGAGATGGAATTGGACAAGCCATCGAGATGGTTGTAGTATAATTAGGTGTGGTTGGTCTTGACCATAGAATTACACTAGTGTAATTTGTGTGCATTGAGCAGGACCAAAATTAAAGGTTATCCAATTTGTACTGACATGATAATTGGATAGGACCTTGAATTTTATTATGGAGTACGATCCCTAAATCCTGATATAATAACGGACACATATTATTAATAATTATTTCTTTAATTTACCAATGGGCGAGATCTATTCTGTTAGATCGATAGGCTCGGTAAGTTGGGAGATAATATTAATTATATGGTGTGCCATTGATTATTGACGGAATACATGTCCTGGTGAGTCGGGATGATGATGCCCCCTTGATGAGCTCAAAAGGTTCATTATATTAAACCCTGCAGGTAGATTTGATTCAACATGATGATAAGGTCGAGTGGTACTAATTAAGGATTCAGAAGTTGATTAATTTAATTTGTTAGTAAATTAAATTAATTGATGGGCATTCGATATCTTAAACATGGGGGGATGGACGACTCATAATAAGTGGAGCCTATATGAAAATATGGGGGTTGGTGAGGAAGTTCAATTAAGGCCCTTTAGTGGAATGGATCTTAATTAATGGATCGAATTTAGATCCATTAGTGGGCCAAGATCCAACTCCTCCTCTTGGTCCCTACCTTAGCCCTATAAATACCCTATGGGATCATGAAACCAAGACTGAATCCAATTAATCCACCCAAGGCTCTCTCTTCTCCTCTCTTCTCCTCTCCTTTTCTCTCTCCTAGGCTTGTGGCCGACGCAAGAGAAGGAGTTGATCTCCTTCTCTTTTCTTCCTTCTTCTTCCACCATCTCTCGATCGGGGCTAGCATAGACAAGGGAGAGACCTTCTCTCCCTTTTGTGGTGCTCGACGGTGAGAGGAAGGTGGCCAGCAGCCGGTGGGAGGAGGCGCAAAGGATGCTTGTGGTGACGCCGCAAGTTGGGAGCGGAGGGACTTCTCAGCCAGGTTTAGGTTGGAGAGAAGCTTGATTATCCCCTTCATCCTCTTCATCACCTTCCTCCCTTGGACTGCTTTGTGGCCGGTGTGAGCTTGGAGGTTCACGGTGGCCGGCGGCGCAAGGCAAAGGGAAGAAGGTCGGCGACTTCCAAACCCTAGGGCTAGGGTTTTGGCTTTGCGTGAGGAGGTGGATTTTGGAGTACCTTAGTGATCTCAGTTTCTGGTAGATCGTCACCCACATGACGTCCGTGAAGGGAGGGACATATGGTAGATGGCCGCGAGGTAATAGGGAAGGTATAATCTCTCCCTAAGCTCTTTTTGATTTATTGTGCCATGTTAATTAGTCTCGTTATTTTATGTATGTTATTTAATTATTTTGATTGTAAATCATAGTTAATAATTAATTAACTGGACCCCGACCGTAAACACAAGAACCGACGATCCACTCGTCATCTCTTCCACGGTCGTTCGGTTAGAAGAATTACGAGGTTCGATCTTTGTGATTGGCCAAGTTGTAATTCGTACCGAACGATACGATGACGAGATGGTCGTTGGGAGATGAATCTCCATTCGGATTAATTTTTAATCCGTAGACATGGAGAGGTCTCTCAAGGACAACCAAGTGTTCACTTAGGGAACCCGCCAAGCCATACCCAAAATTGGTATCAGAGCTGAGGTTTCCGATTTTGTGTGTTTAGGATTGGTTATTTTTTTGCATTTTTCATACATTATATTTTGCTGGATGATATGTGGATGTGCGTAGGCTAACTTTGTGTTGCAGGCACTGGATTCCAACTTATCATGGCCAAATATTTGATGTGTGTGAATGTTTATGCAATTTTTGTAAATTAATTAATCCTCGGGGTTGAGAGGCTAGGTAGTATTTAATTTTTGAAATTGAATACAGAACGTGTTTAGCCGAGTTTTTTGTTTACATTTGATCTAGATTTTATGTACACTCCTTTATAGAGTATAGGATCAATGATGTAAATAATTAGCTAGTCATCTCAGCTCGGAGATCCCTCAAGGTGGCTTGCACATAAGGAAGGGAGGAGCGGACGAGGTGACAACACGATTGGAGGCGCATTGGAAGACCAAGGCCATGAAAAGTTAGAAAATCTAGGATTTTCTTTTTCATTATGATTGGTTATGTGCTTGTTGTATGCGTGTTAGTTAAAATTCCTCAAACTAAATTACTAAGTGGGAGAGGGACCCTAAGGGTCCCATGGCCTCCATTGCAATTTGACATGTGATGCGAACAAGCTCGCGCGTTGGCTCTGAGTGCCTTGCTCCATAACGGATAGGCTTGTTCTGTGGATCACAAGGTCAGAAAAGATTATAGGGAATTATTGAAGAGCGTGTGTACTTCCCTAACGGAAGACACATAATCCTAAATAATTCTCTTAGTATCGTGCAATGGTAAACACTTAGATACAATTATTAGTATCCTCCCCAACGGAGTCACTGCTAATAATCTGTAGGGCCGAAGTGAATCAACTATTAATCTTGCTTGTCAAAAAGTTAGGTTGACAAGATAGTATGATTAATGGGTAAAACCTTCTCTAACGAATGTAGAGTTCGTATACGTCCACACTAACGTGGCATGCAAATTCTCGGTGTTTGAGATGTTGGTTGATTTCGAAAATTTATTATTTTGAGGAATTAATTTATTTTCGTCTCTAAAGTAGTGTGTGTTGTGATTCTCAGGATTTTCAAAATGACCTTTAACCCACTAGCAACAATACTTAAGGAGAATAAGCTTACTGACCCAACTATATTGACAGAAGAGAAACCTTGGCATTGTCCTTACGGCTGAAGAGTACAAATTTGTACTCACCAAAAAATGTCCTAATAAGCCTAGTGACAGATCTAGTGAAGGGCAGAAGGAGCATTACAAGAAATGGGTTAAGGCAGATGAGATGACGCGGTGTTACATTTTGGCATCCATGTCGAATATATTGCAAAATTAGCATCAGGCCATGCCCACTGCTTGTGACATGATGTTGAACCTTCTGTTGGATCGATAGAGTCGATAGAGGGAGGGGGGGGGTGAATATCGTCAAACTTTTCGAATTTATGGAAAGAGTAATTTGCACAGCGGAAATAAACAAAACACGCGAACACAGTATTTTTTACTTGGTTCGGAGCCTAGGTCGACTCCTACTCCAAGGCCCACGATCGTTGATCGTTTACTTTGGGCGATTCTATATGAACGCAAAATCAGTTTACAGAAAGAGATTTACAAGTATAGCACTATAAACTTTTTAAAAGAAATTTCTTCTGTTACCGACGTCCGGTTGTAGGTTGGCTTTCCGGAGCAGCAGGACGTCGTCACTCGAGTTGGGCAGTTTCTGGAACAAGGTGTGAGCACATAAGAGTATGGAAGCTTTGGTATGAAGTTGATTGTTGAAGCTTGAGGTCGAGGGGTGCTATTTATAGCACCTAGGGCGCCCTGGACGTCGGGGGCGCCCTGCCACGTGTCAGCAGATCCGCGCTTCGCTCGGTCAAGCGTTATCCCACCGCAATAGGGATGAGGTTTGACCTCTGGGGCGCCCTGGTCGTAGAGGGCGCCTTGGCTGACTTCTTCCGCGCAGAATTCTCGGCTGTGGATAAAGCTGGCTTCGTAGTCTTGGGCTTGGAGGCGCCCTGGCTGCTGAGGGCGCCTTCGCTGACGAGGGCGCCTTCGCTGCTGAGGGCGCCTTGCCCAGTAAGCAGCCGAAGCTCTTTTTACTTCGCTTGGTTCTGGTTCACCTTGAGGGCGCCCTGGACACTCAGGGCGCCTTACTCAGCTGCTGCCTCACTCCTTTGAGGCTCTCTGAGTTGCAGACACACGTTCCTTCGGTCCTGCATCCAGGGTTAGTCCAAAACACAATAACACAATTAATTATTTATTTTATACAGCCTTAGCTGTCTTGGTTCTGACTTTGGTCTCCAAAATGGAGTCCTAGGTCGAACCGACGCCTACTGTTCCCTCGACGGGGAACGCGTCCTCACCTACTCCTCTCGGGAGAGTTTACCTGATGCCAACCGTTCCTTTGGTTGGACTTTTGCCTGACGGTCCTTTGTCAGGGCTTGGATGCCGAGCTGTCCTTCGCCCGGTGCCTAGCATTCCTTCGCTAGGGCTTTGATACTGGCAGTCCTTCGCCAGTTGCCTAGCAGTCCTTCGCTAGGGCTTGGATACTGGCTGTCCTTCGCCAGTTGCCTAGCAGTCCTTCGCTAGGGCTTTGCCACTGGCAGTCCTTTGCCAGTTGCCTAGCTGTCCTTTGCTAGGGCTTTTCCTGCACACTTGATTAACTTGTTAGAAAACAAGAAAGACTTAACTTTTGACCTATGTTGTCATTATCAAAACACAGGTTTGACTTAGGTGCATTCTGCACCAACAATCTCCCCCTTTTTAATTTATGGCAACCTTAGTTCAAAAAGTTAAGTTTAAGCAAGACATGAAAAAGTTTTAACTTTTGTTCCCTCCCCCTGGAAGGAATCTCCCCCTATATTTTTCAAAAATTCGTGGGGTTTAAAAACTTTACTTGTGCTTAAGTTTTAGGTACTTAGAAGTAACTTAAAAATACTTAGTAGAGTTTTTAAAGCATAATTAGAGTACCTAAGAAATTTTAAAGTCTTAAGTTTTAAAGTACTCAAAATGTTAGCTTAAGTTTTTGGTAGGATATAACAAGCTTGAAACACTTTAGTACTTAACAATTTGAAAAACTTTAAGCTTTAGAGTAAAAATAATTTTGACAAGCTTAAGTAAGAATCTTTTGAAAGGCTAGAGTACTTAGCAAAATTTTGAAAGCTTTAAGTAAAGAATTTTGAAGCTAGAGTACTTAGCAAAATTTGAAAGCTTGAAACAAAAATTTTGAAGCTAGAGTACTTAGCAAAATTTTGAAAGCTTTAAGTAAAGAATTTTGAAGCTAGAGTACTTAGCAAAATTTGAAAGCTTGAAACAAAAATTTTGAAGCTAGAGTACTTAGCAAAATTTTGAAAGCTTTAAGTAAAGAATTTTGAAGCTAGAGTACTTAGCAAAATTTTGAAAGTTTTAAGTAAAGAATTTTGAAGCTAGAGTACTTAGCAAAATTTTGAAAGTTTTAAGAACTTAAGTACTTCTTCAAAAAGTTTAAGCTTTTGAATAAAGGATAAGTATATTTTTGAACCTTTTTGAATAAAGGAAAAATTTAGAAAAAAAATAATTTTTCTCTTTCCTATCTCTATCTCCCCCTTTGCCATATATCAAAATAGATAAATATGTGTCAATAATAAAGAAAAATAAATAATAATTTGCTGTACTGAACCAGTTAGATTTACACTAAATCAATCAGTTTTTGTCTGTAGGGACCTGTCTAACCCAATTAGCTACTTACTAACTGTTATATTGAGTAGTTTTTGCTAGGGTTAGTCAAGTTAAGTGTTTCTGTTCAAGTTAGATTTTCTAAGCTTGACACTTAACTTGATTGCTGTATTAGTTGTATTTAGTGCCCCAATTACTGCAGATGCACTGACTTAAAGCATCTTGAATTAAGGCAAAGACCTAAGCATCTCAACCCTTTCTAGGTTATCAATCATAAGTACCCTAAGGTGCTTGTGAGATGCTGGCTTCTATGTCTATAGGTGCATGCAGTTCTAGGGTTAGGGCCTAGGCTAAGTCCATTTTCGAAAAATTCCTAGTTTTGAAAGGGGATAGTTTTTAAATAAAACTAAGTTGAAAATGAAAACTGATTTTAAAATTGAGTAAAGCAGTTTTTCAAATTCTATTTTTGGAAACAATTTAAAAAAATAGAGCAGAAAAAATTGAGTTTCTCTATTCTACAAAGCACAATCCTAACTAATTGACAAGAAACCAATAATCATAAACTGGTCATCATAAAAAGCAGATACTCTAGTTTCAACATAGTCAACAGTCAAGCACAAGTCAACCCTACTGAGTAGGGGCAGTCAAATAGGTACAATGCTAAGTGAATCTAAGATGAAGGACCGGGGTGATCAGATGGACCCGGTTGCCACGCATCGAACCGTGCCATCATCTCTAAGAATCGTGCATCAGCTACTTCTCTATCAGCTCGCCGAGCGTCCATCTGCTCTATGTGAGAGGCCTCGACCTCCTCTCGGAGACTCTGTATCTGTGTCTCCATACGGGTCACTCTCTCGTAGAGTGTCGGTGGAGGGGGCTCGTCTATATGGGCTCGGGCTTCTGCTGCTACATCTGCGACATCGTACTCGACTTCCTCGTCCGAATCGATCTGGGGAGCTGCTCTCTGACGTCTCCAGGACAGGACCCCGGTACCGGACACCTCTATACCTGCTAGGGCGAAGTTTCTATAGCCTATTTCATCGTAGTCAGTTAGATCGGCCATTTCTCCCTCGGTAATGTTCCTACCATGGTAATGTAATAGGGATGTGACAATGTGGCAGTAGGGTGTGCGTACCCGCCCTTGCGTGGTCACACTGGATGCGTGTAGGATAGTGTGAAACATATGAAGCCCTATATCAATATCTAGCTGGTGAATCAGGGCGTACAGGAGAAAGGTATGGAATGGTCGCATAGTGGTGACGTCCCTGGTGGATAATGGCAGAATACATCGGACTAAGACCCTGTATAGGGCGTAGTCCTGAACCTCTAAGTCGACTGACTGGAAACGTCTGGCCATTGGTTGCCTAAAGAAGTATGAGTGTAATGTATCTAAGGTGATGTGAGAATAGGGAGCATCAAAGGGAGGCTCCCTAGGAGGATAACAACAGAAGATGGACTGCGAGGGTCGTAGTCCTAGAAATCGGTTCAGTAATGTTGGTGTGATGGTTAAGGGAATACCTTGAACCATGGTGGAGAACATGAGATTATCCTATCTAATGATATTATTGTAAAATTCTGCACATAAGGAAGTATTGATTGGGTGAGTGCAGAATACGAGATTGTCTAGTTGGTAGTGGTTTATAACGTTCATAGCTAGGGGACAGGATTGGGTGAAGAATAACCTATTCAAGTAGCTCGTTTTGATAGGTTTATAGGTGGTACGAGCGAACTTGTTACATAATTCTAAATTGGGAAACCTAGGATCAGGACTAGGTTGAGTACCGGGTTCTGCCTGATTAGGTCGACGTCTTCTAGGAGAAAGAATGTATACTTAAAGAAAGTGTGCATTTTAAAAAAAATTGAAAAGAAATTAACAAAAACAATAAATTATATCGGTTTGCTTGGGGAGGCATTGTTGAAGATGAGGGCTTGAGAGCTTGAGAGGGTTGCAAGATCTCTTGGAAGGTAGATAGTTGAGGAGGAGAGGTGTTTTGGGTGTGAAGAGAAGAAGGGGAAGGGAGCCCTTTTTTATAGGCAGTTTGGGCGCCCTTCCTCGGGAGGGCGCCTTAGCTGGTGAGGGCGCCCTTACCAGTGAGGGCGCCTTGACCAGGCCTGCAGTTACCTTTCGGCAGCTTTCTGCCGTGAAAGGACTGTGGGAGGGCGCCTTGACTGGAGAGGGCGCCTCCACCCAGAGCTGCAGCTGCCTTTTGGCAGCTTTTGACCAACAAAGGGGTATCCCAAGGCGCCCTGAAGCTCCAGGGCGCCCTGGTCAGCGTGCAGTGGCAGAGGGACTTTTTGACCAGTCTTGGGGCGCCCACACGGATTTGGGCGCCCTAAGGACTAGCTTTGAACTCTAAGAGAGTGCATTTGACCAGACTTGACCTGATTTGACCGTGGTTTGACTTATGTTGACCGTGGTTTGAAATATAGAATTTTACTGCAACACAGGTATTTAAAGGAGTCATAATTTAGTCTTAATTTTACTGTCTCACCCGAATCTAGGGTTTTCAATCAGTTAACCTTATAGGTTTCGTGAGACAGGTTTTGATTAGAAAAACTATTTTTGATTAATTTTGAAAATTTAATTAATTTTAAAAGAAGTTTATATCTACAGATAACTGAATTTTTGTGTTAGATTCGATTTGACAAAAATAATTTGAATTTGAATTTCAGAAATTGGCTTCCAGGTCTTGGCGAGGCACTAGGCCTTCTTTGGCCGTAGCCTTATGGGATCATCCACCCTTTCCTTGACAAAGCCTTTTAATGAAATTTCATTTTCAAAATTATTATTTGAAAAATTTCTGGTCTAACTAGTTTGAGTTTTGGATCGGTAGCTTCGGCTAGTTTCACCAGTCTAAAGAAACCAAGTGAACTTGATCTTATTAGAATTGGTTTCCCTAATGTACTATCATCTCACCTCTACCCAATACTATGTTGTCAAATTTCAGCTAAGTTTGTTTAGTCCTTAAGCTAGCCTAAGTCTAAGCATGGTATATTGCAGAAAATAAATAATCAATCAATCAAGCAATTTAAATCAAGAATAACATGTTTATCTAATAATAAAAATAGTTTTCAGTTTGGCTCCCCCTGGACTAAAGCCACGGTGATGGTTGGGCAAGATGTGAATCTTGTCCTTGGGGATCCAATACTGATTTGATCCAGTAGGTTGGTTCAGGCACAGTTTAGGTACCCATGCCTAAATTTTTCCTCTGGACTGATTCAGTACAGTCAAATATGATCTTTGTCGGGATTTGGTTCGATAGCCAAGTCCGGATCGATTTAGAACTGATTTCTGTTTTCCAAGGATCATGTCAAGACCCTTGGAACCAGATGTAAATCGTTCTAAAGCTGTTCTAAAATCCTTAACCTGAGTTTTCAGGGAGGAGTTCTCCTTTTCAAGTTTTTCAACTTGAGTAGGAGTTCCTTCCTGAACCTTCTCGGTTAAGGGTTTAGAGTCAGCTTCCTCTTTCAGGAGTTTTACTTCCTGTCGGAGGGTTTCAACCCGGAGTTTGGCTTTTGCCAAATCTCGAGAAAGAAAAGAAATCAATTCAGTTAACTGTAATCTATTAAAACCAGTTACCTTAATTTCTCCGTCTTCTGTGAAGGTCAGCTCGCCGTCCTCTTGTTCTGATTCTGATTCTGTCTCGACTTTATCTGAGGCGGTCAGAGCTAGGAGGTTGGACTGGGGTGCCTCTTCTTCTTCTTCTGAGGAAGACTCGTCCCAGGTTGCTTGCAGTGCCTTCTTTCTTCTCGGCTTTTTAGTCTCCTTTAGGTTAGGGCACTCTGACTTGTAGTGGCCCTTTTTCTTGCACTCGTAGCAGGTCACATTGGGCTTGTTTGCTGGTTCAGTTCGTTCGTCCTTTCTTCGGCCGGTTTTTCGTTTGTTGGTTCGGTTCTTCAGCTCCTTGTAGTAGCTTCGAGCGAGCCGGACCAGCTTAGTTTGATCTCTTTCTTCTTCTTCTGAATCTGAGTCTGAGTTAGATTCGGTTTCAGGTTCAGGCTTCTTCTTCGTTGTTCTTCCAGTCTTGCCTGCAAGAAAAGCAACACCTTTCTCAACCATATTGGTGTTAGTTTGTTCGTGCAGTTCTAGTTCAGAAAATAATTCGTCTAATTTTATTTTAAAAAGATCCCTAGAGACCTTGTATGCATCTACCATAGATGTCCACAAGGTGTTTCTAGGGAAGGCGTTTAGAGCATACCTTATTAGGTCACGGTTTTCAACCTTGTGACCTATTGTGTGAAGACCGTTCATTACCTCTTGGATTCGTGCGTGGAGCTGGGCTGCTGTTTCGTTGTCGGCCATCTTGATAGTGTAGAGTTTGTTTAGTAGCAGATCCCGCTTGCTGATCCGAGTATCTGAAGTCCCTTCGTGCAGCTCGATCAGTTTTGTCCATAGCTCCTTTGCACTATTGAAGGGGCCCACGCGGTTCAGCTCTTCCTTTGTCAGCCCGCATTGTAGGGTTTGTGTCGCTTTTGCGTCGGCTTCTATTTTGCGTTTAAGGGAGTTGTCCCATTCGGAGTAGCTTTGCGGTTGTCCTTCGGCGTTTTTGGGGATCTCCAGACCGGACTGGATGATGATCCACATATCCACCTGAGTTTTCAGGTGGACCTCCATACGACTTTTCCAGTAAGAAAAGTCTTCTCCACTGAAAAGTGGAGGTCTGGCGGTGCTGAATCCCTCTTGCATGGCCATTGGATCTATAACAAAAAAACTAACAGAAGAACAAATTTTCCAAGACTAGGTCTTGGATTAGTAGTGCTGGATTAGGAAATAAAATATCGAGGGGTGTTGCACCAACCTCGATTAACAAAAAAAATCAAAAAAAATATTTTTAAAAAAATTCGAAAATCCGAAAAGAAATTTTCAAACTGGTGGTTGCACCAAGTAAGAATAACCCCGCTCTGATACCACTTGTTGGATCGATAGAGTCGATAGAGGGGGGGGGTGAATATCGACAAACTTTTCGAATTTATGGAAAGAGTAATTTGCACAGCGGAAATAAACAAAACACGCGAACACAGTATTTTTTTCTTGGTTCGGAGCCTAGGTCGACTCCTACTCCAAGGCCCACGATCGTTGATCGTTTACTTTGGGCGATTCTATATGAACGCAAAATCAGTTTACAGAAAGAGATTTACAAGTATAGCACTATAAACTTTTTAAAAGAAATTCCTTCTGTTATCGACGTCCGGTTGTAGGTTGGCTTTCCGGAGCAGCAGGACGTCGTCGCTCGAGTTGGGCAGTTTCTGGAACAAGGCGTGAGCACAGAAGAGTATGGAAGCTTTGGTATGAAGTTGATTGTTGAAGCTTGAGGTCGAGGGGTGCTATTCATAGCACCTAGGGCGCCCTGGACGTCGGGGGCGCCCTGCCACGTGTCAGCAGATCCGCGCTTCGCTCGGTCAAGCATTATCCCACCGCAATAGGGATGAGGTTTGACCTCTGGGGCGCCCTGGTCGCAGAGGGCGCCTTGGCTGACTTCTTCCGCGCAGAATTCTCGGCTGTGGATAAAGCTGGCTTCGCAGTCTTGGGTTTGGAGGCGCCCTGGCTGCTGTGGGCACCTTCGCTGACGAGGGCGCCTTCGCTGCTGAGGGCGCCTTGCCCAGTAAGCAGCCGAAGCTCTTTTTACTTCGCTTGGTTCTGGTTCACCTTGAGGGCGCCCTGGACACTCAGGGCGCCTTACTCAGCTGCTGCCTCACTCCTTTGAGGCTCTCTGAGTTGCAGACACACGTTCCTTCGGTCCTGCATCCAGGGTTAGTCCAAAACACAATAACACAATTAATTATTTATTTTATACAGCCTTAGCTGTCTTGGTTCTGACTTTGGTCTCCAAAATGGAGTCCTAGGTCGAACCGACGCCTACTGTTCCCTCGACGGGGAACGCGTCCTCACCTACTCCTCTCGGGAGAGTTTACCTGATGCCAACCGTTCCTTTGGTTGGACTTTTGCCTGACGGTCCTTTGTCAGGGCTTGGATGCCGAGCTGTCCTTCGCCCGGTGCCTAGCATTCCTTCGCTAGGGCTTTGATACTGGCAATCCTTCGCCAGTTGCCTAGCAGTCCTTCGCTAGGGCTTGGATACTGGCTGTCCTTCGCCAGTTGCCTAGCAGTCCTTCGCTAGGGCTTTGCCACTGGCAGTCCTTTGCCAGTTGCCTAGCTGTCCTTTGCTAGGGCTTTTCCTGCACACTTGATTAACTTGTTAGAAAACAAGAAAGACTTAACTTTTGACCTATGTTGCCATTATCAAAACACAGGTTTGACTTAGGTGCATTCTGCACCAACACCTTCAGGAGCTCTTCGGGCACCAGAGTCGTGCTGCTAGGCAGCTGGAGATGAAAAATCTGATGACGACCACTATGGTCGAAGGGACACCCGTGGATCATGTCCTGAAGATGATGACCCACCTCAATGAGATTGAGGTTCTTGGAGGACAAATCGATGGGGAATCCCAGGTCGATATTATACTCCAATCTCTGCCTAGGAGTTTTGAGCAGTTTCGGTTCAACTATAACATGAATAAGCATGAGTATACATTGGGGGAACTCTTGGGACATCTTCAGGCGGCAGAGGGGCTGTTTCGTCAAAATTCGCAGGCCTTAGTGACTCAAAGGGTTTCTGCTTCTGTGCCGAAAGGCAGGAAGAAGAAGAAGAAACAAGGAGGGTTCAAGAAGGCAGCAACTGTAACGCCCCCCCTTCCCAGCCCTACGATGTAGGCGGAAGGCGGCGTTACGCTAACATACATACATGCATATGGAGATCTTGATGTAGCAGAATAATTTTAAACTCCCTACTTATACGTTTAAAACATGCAACTCATATTGACATATCTTAGCTATCATTTCTAAACATGGTGACTTAGTAACTTAGCATCGTCATAATCATAAATGAAATAAAACATAGCATGTGAGACATCCAATACAGTACATACAATACATGATTGGGCTAACCCTAGTTCCATAGGAAGCCATTACAATTAACATCTAATACAATACATACAATACCATAGGAAGCCATTAGAACCCATGATTGGGCTAACCCTAGTTCCTAACCCTAAAACTTGGTCTTGGCCGAAACTTATAGGGGTCTTAAGTCCATGGAAAAATTCATATAATTTCAATTAACATCCATTGTAACATAGGGAATCATAATAAGCATGCTTGGAGGGCTAGATTCAATCCTAACTATGAAAGGGAAGAGGTGGCCAAAACTTGTAGGGTCTTAGGGTGCTAAAAAATTCCACAACTCATAATTCATTCTTATTTTATCATGAGAAAGCATTAGGAAACATAAGTGAGGTCTTACCATCATCCCAAACCACAAAATCTTGCTTGGCCGAAACCCTAGGAAGCCCTATTCCATAGTTTTCTCAACATAGAGTCCAAACAACATCTTAAATCATGAAGGATAATATCAAAACTATTATACCACAGGTGAGGGAGTCTTACATCTTTTTATCTTGGTTATAAACCTTGAATCGAGAAACAAAAGAAAACCTTCTTGACCTTAGAACACTTCTTGCCCTTGTAGCCTTGTAGAAGAACTTAGATCTTCAAGAGGGAGTCTTCTTGTGAAGTTTCCCAAGGGGAAAACCATCTTGTGGGTTTCGGCTAGGAGGAGGAAGAAGAGAGGAGAGGAAGAGCCCTTGGTGGAAGAAAAGAGGAAGAAATAACTTAGGTGTCTCTTCACTCCTCATCCCTTTCTTTTATACTAAGTGGAGGGGCAAGTGAAGGGGCATGGTGCCTCCTTACATGGTGACTCTTCACTTCCTTTAGCCTTAACAACAATCCTCTTCCTTTTCCACTAGCACTCCCTTGCTAGGTGAATTGGTTAGTACATGCATGATGAGGCTCTGCCTCTATCCTAGGTCCAAGGTTCAATCCTTGGTGCATGCACTTTCTTTTTATTCCGTTTACTCTTATTTTTGGCAAGGTCCACATAAGAGCCCACCAAGAGTTATGCTAATATTCCTAATTGGAGCCCAATTCTATTCATGTTAAAATTCTACCCAAGGTCCACTAATAGCCATGGTACTAGAAGAGCTCATGTAAGGCCCATTAGCACTTAGCTTTTTAATCTATATAAGAGATCATGCTAAGGTTCATGCTAGTATACTCAAGAATCCACATAGGCATGATCAATATTTTAAAGAAAAATATTGAGAGGATTTTACGGGCGTTACAGCAACATCGCAGGGACCTCAGATGGGCGTGAAGAAGCCGAAAGGCAAGTGCTTCACGTGTAAGCAAACTGGACACTGGAAGACGGACTGTCCTCGTCGTCAAAGCAAAGGTATTTCCTCATGCTTGGTCGTTGAAACATGTTTAGAGGTGCTATCTACCAGTACCTGGTGCGTAGATACAGGGGCCACTGATCATGTCTGCAATACTCTGCAGGGGTTCTAGGAAACCCGACGGCTGATTGATGGAGAAATCGTGGTCTACATGGGCAATGCTACGGAGGTAGCAACGGTCGCAGTGGGAGATTTTTATTTATCTTTTGAGAGAAATAAAGTGTTGGTTCTAAGAGATTGCTTATTTGTATCCTCTTTTGAATCAGACGTATCTTTGGCACCTTAGGCTTGGTCATATTAACCTTAGTAGGATTTAGAGGTTGATAGCCAATGGACCCTTGGGTTCATTGGTGGTGGAAGACTTCCCGACCTGTGAGTCCTGCTTAGAAGGTAAGATGACCAAGAGACCTTTCAAGGCTACGGGGTATAGGGCCAATGATGTGCTAGAATTGATTCATTCTGATTTGTGCGGTCCTATGTCAATCCAGGCTAGTGATGGCTTTGAATACTTCGTCACCTTCATTGACGATTATTTAAGGTATGGATACATTTACCTGATGTGCCGCAGGTCTGAGTGCTTTGATAAGTTCAAAGAGTTCAAGGCTAATGTGGAGAAGTGTCAAGGTAAAGGTATCAAGACACTATGATCAGATCGTGGTGGAGAGTACCTCTTTGGAGAGTTTAGGATATACTTATCAGAGGCTGGGATTCAGTCCCAGCTAACTGCACCCGATACACCCCAACAGAACGGAGTTGTAGAAAGAAGGAATAGGACTCTTATGGAAATGGTTAGGTCAATGATGAGCTACTCTGATTTACCTGATTCATTTTGGGGATACGCTCTGGATAGGGCTGCGTATATTTTGAACATGGTACCATCTAAGTCAGTCCCTTCTACTCCCATAGAATTGTGGACTGGGCTAAAGCCTAGTCTAGGATATATTCGGATTTGGGGTAGTCCAGCACATGTGCTGAAGGGAGATACTGATAAGTTAGAATCTCATACAGAAGTACGCTTGTTTGTGGGCTATCCTAAGGGAACGAAAGGTGGTCTGTTCTATAGTCCTACGGATCAAAAGGTAATCGTTAGGACGAATGCCAGATTCTTAGAAGAAGACTATGTAATGAACCACAAGCCCAAGTGTAGACTAGTCCTTGAAGAGTTAAGAGGGGACGTTCCAACCTTAGGGCCAACTGTACAAGAGGATATACCACAAGTCACTGCAATGCGTGTCACAGAGGATACACAGGTGGTACCTCGTCGCAGTGGGAGGGTTGTTAGACAGCCTGAAAGGTTCATGTTTTTGGGAGAGTCTTTGGACTTGGTATTTGGTAAACACGAACCGGATCCCTGGACCTATGACGAGGCTCTCCAGGATAGGATGCAGATGCTTGGCAAAAGGCAATGAACTCTGAGATAGAATCTATGGATTCTAATAATGTCTGGGAGCTATTAGAACCACTCGATGGTGTAAAAGCCATTGGATGCAAGTGGATCTACAAGAGAAAGAGAGGATCAGACGGGAAGGTTGAGACCTTCAAAGTTAGGCTTATTGTGAAAGGGTATACTCAGAAAGAGGGTATCGATTATAAGGAGACCTTTTCGCTGGTAGCCATGCTTAAGTCTATCCGGATTCTCTTATCTATTGCAGCTCATATGGATTATGAGGTATGGCAGATGGACGTCAAGACGGCTTTGCTTAATGGAAGTCTTGAGGAGACCATCTACATGAAGCAACTATAAGGGTTCAATGCAAAGGGCAAAGAACATCTAGTATGCAAGCTTAATCGATCCATCTATGGATTGAAGCAAGCTTCACGATCTTGGAACATCCACTTTGATGAGGTAATCCAGTCATACGGATTTATTCAAAGCCCGGATGAATCATATGTATATAAGAGGTGTGATGGAAATGTAGTGGTGTTTCTTATACTTTACGTAGATGACATTTTGTTAATTGAGAATAATGTCAAAGTGTTATCAGACGTAAGGGTCTGGTTGTCAAAACAGTTTGATATGAAGGACTTAGGAGAAGCGGGACACATCCTTGGGATCAAGGTCATAAGGGATCGCCAAAAAAGAATGTTGTGCTTATCCCAAGCTTCATATGTTGACACTTTCCTGACTCGTTTTAGCATGGAAAACTCCAAGAAGGGTTTTCTACCCTTCAGGCATGGAGTTCCTCTATCCAAGGAGATGTGTCCGAAAACATCAAAGGAGATAGAAGAAATGAAGGTAGTTCCTTATGCCTCGGTAGTAGGAAGCCTCATGTATGCTATGTTGTGCACAAGACCAGATATCTGCTTTGTTGTGGGCATTGTTAGCATATATCAGAGTAACCCTGGACTGCGGTAAAGCATATATTGAAATACTTGAGACGGACTAGGGATTATATGCTAGTTTACCAGCAGACCAATTAGTCCCTGTGGGTTATACGGGCTCAAATTTTCAATTAGACAGGGACAAGAGTCAGTCAACCTCGGGGTTTGTGTTTACATTAGGAGGTGGAGCCATAGTTTGGAGGAGTGTCAAGCAGAAATGCGTGGCGGACTCTACCATGGAAGTTGAGTATGTGACAGCCTCAGAGGCAGATAAGGAAGTTGTATGGCTCAGGAACTTCATCATGGACTTGGATGTGATTCTTGGTTTGCCCAGATCTATCACAATCTTTTATGATAACAGTGGTGCAGTTGCAAACTCGAAGGAACCACGAGCCCATAAGGGGAGTAAACACATAGAGCGCAAGTACCACCAGATACGAGAAATCGTAAAGCGAGGAGAAGTGGCTGTCGCCAAGATTGCATCAGAGGACAACCTAGCGGATCCTTTCACTAAAGCTCTTCCAACTAGAGCTTTTGATAGGCATGTGAATGATATGGGAGTCAGATGAATGACAGTGAGAGAATAGCAAAGTCTTTGAGTATAAGTGGGAGATTAATAGATGTGTATACTAAATGATTTGCTCTTTTATATATAAGATCATCTTTATTTTTGAAAAGAGAATCACAACAACACTAGGTACTTATTTATATTAGTACATGCATAAAAGTCATTTACCTGGCATTGTAGATAATATGGTGTGTGGTGTCTCACGGAAGATCACGTTATCAGTCCCTTGCTTAGTATAAGTAGAGGCTCATAGCCGAGATGGAATTGGACAAGTGATCGGGATGGTTGTAGTGTAATTAGGTGTGGTTGGTCTTGACCATAGAATTACACTAGTGTACTTTGTGTGCATTGAGCAGGACCAAAACTAGAGGTTATCCAATTTGTACTAACTTGATAATTGGATAGAACCTCGGATTTTATTATGGAGTACGATCCCTAAATCATGATATAATAACGGGCACATATTATTAATAATTATTTCTTTGATTTACCAATGGGCGAGATCTATTCTGTTAGATCGAAAGGCCCGGCAAGTTGGGAGATAATATTAATTATATGGTGTGCCATTGATGATGGACAGAATCCATGTCCTGGTGAGTCAAGATGATGATGCCCCCTTGATGAGCTCAAAAGGTTCATCATGTTAAACCCTGCAGGTGGATTTGATCCAACATGATGATAAGGTTGAGTAGTACTAATCAAAGATTCAGAAGTTGATTAATTTAATTTGTCAGTAAATTAAATTAATTGATGGACATTCGATATCTTAAACATGGAGGGGGGGGGGGGGATGGGCGACTCATAATAAATGAAGCCCATATGAAAATATGGGGGTTGGTGAGGAAGTTCAATTAAGGTCCTTTAGTTGAATAGATCTTAATTAATGGATCGGGTTTAGATCCATTAGTAGGCCAAGATTCAACTCCCTCTCTTGGTTCCTACCTTAGCCCCATAAATACCCTATGGGATCATGAAACCAAGACTAAATCCAATTAATCCACCCAAGGCTCTCTCTTCTCCTCTCCTCTCCTTTTCTCTCTCCTAGGGCTTGTGGCTACCGCAAGAGAAGGAGTTGATCTCCTTCTCTTTTCTTCCTTCTTCTTCCACCATCTCTCGGCCGGGGCAAGCATACACAAGGGAGAGACCTTCTCTCCCTTTTGTGGTGCTCGACGGTGAGAAGAAGGTGGCCGGCAACCGACGGGAGGAGGCGCAAAGGAAGCTTGCAGCGACGCCGCAAGTTGGGAGTGGAGGGACTTCTCGGCTAGGTTTGGGTAGGAGAGAAGCTTGATTCTCTCCTTCATCCTCATCATCACCTTCCTCCCTTGGACTGCTTTGTGGCCGGCATGAGCTTGGAGGCTCACGGTGGCCGACAGCGTAAGGCAAAGGGAAGATGGCCGGCGGCTTCCAAACCCTAGGGCTAGGGTTTTCGCTTTGCGTGAGGAGGTGGATTTTGGAGTACCTTGGTGATCTCAGTTTCAGGTAGATCATCGCCCACATGACATCCGGGAAGGGAGGGACATAAGGTAGAAGACCGCGAGATAATAGGGAAGGTATAATCTCTCCCTAAGCTCCTTTTGATTTATTGTGCCATGTTAATTAGTCTCGTCATTTCATGTATGTTATTTAATTATTTTGATTGTGAATCATAGTTAATAATTAATTAACTGGACCTCGACCGTAAACACAAGAACCGGCGATCCACTCATCGTCTCTTCCACGGTCGTTCGGTTAGAAGAATTACAAGGCTCGATCTTTGTGATTGGCCAAGTTATAATTCATACCGAACGATACGATGATGAGATGGTCGTTGGGAGACGGGTCTCCATTCGGATTAATTTTTAATCCGTAGACATGGAGAGGTCTCTCAAGGATGACTAGGTATTCGCTTAGGAAACCCGCCAAACCATACCTAATAGTCCAGGCCGACTCCAAGTGTCTAGATGATGAGGGTGGTGTATGTGTCTAGTCATGTCGGGTATGCTATCTCTAAGAATCCAGTTGGCGAGGTTAAGAATTATGGTCCATTCAGAGTCAAGTAGGCAGAAGGGGAGCCCATTCCTCCTTTGAAAAGCTAAGCTATTCTCTTCCCGAATTATCATTTTCATGGCTAAATATATGTCTATGTCTATTTTAGTATTTCAAGACCAAACAGTTTGCATTGCAAATTGAATGTTATCTAGGTTATTAGCCCACCAAATACAATAGCGCCCAAGGCCGCTTTGGCTGGCTCTCACCAAAATATGAAGGAAGTGGAACCTAGTGTCAAACCCAACGCTTTGTAATATAGCCCACAAAATGTAAAGCTACCTTCCGAACTACCTTGTCACTCTCGGCTTGGCCGAAGATGGTCATACACATTATAGGATCAAATAGAGTGATATAGGGGGGGGGGGGGGAGGAAGGGGTGAATAACACTCTCGAATTTTTTTTGATTTCTTTAAACAAGTACGAAGTAGAAAATAATAAAGTAGAAAACAACCAATGCTAACACGTTTGATTTCACTTGGTTCAGCGTTTATGATGGCCCCTACTCTAAGATTCACAATTCTTGGTTGATTACTTTGGGCAATCACCATCAATTCGGAATGATTACACAATAAGTATGAAAGTATAGAAAATATGCGACAATTATACAGACAATCTTTGAGGAATAAAAAACACATGTGTTGTTGTCGAAGAAGCTTTTCGACATCATCAGAAGATGTTTCACGTAGAGCATAGGAGCAAAGAATGTAGAGCAATTGATGATCTGAGTGTCTAGTCGAACACCCTTATAAAGGAACTCTCGGGCACAGTTGCTGGAGCATCCTTGGCTGAGTCGAACCCTTCCGGGTGCCTAATTCCAAAGAGGCACCTGAACTCCAGCAGATAGCCCATTTTCCTTAGCTACAAAACAAGATTAAAACATATAAAATAATATATAATGCATGTATTTGACAGCTCGTGCTCTCCGATCTTGAGTTTTAGGTTTTGACTGAAACCCTAGGTCAGACCGACGTCTACTATTCCCTCTTCCGGGGAATGTGCCCTCACCTATTCCTCTTAGGAGAGGTTACCTATTGACAATCCCTGGTTGAACTTTTACTCAGCCTCCGATGATTTCGGAACTAGTGACGTTCGATCCTTTACCCGTCTCGATTCTTGTCTGTTATCCTTGGTCAACCAAATTTTTTCCTGATCCTCCAAATCAGGGTTTTGGTGCCCAGCTCTCGGTCTAGTCTTCGTGGCTAGCTTCACTCAGCAATTCTTCGGTGCTCAGCCCTCGGTCAGGACTTAGTGCCCAATCGTGCAAATTAGGACTTAGTACCTAGGTATGCTAGGACTTTCCTGCAAACTTAAAATAACACGTTAGATCATAATGAATCTTAACTTTGAACCTTTGCCAACATCAAAATCAAGTTCGACTATTTGGTGCTCCAGCACCAACAATCTCTCCTTTTTTTTATTATAGCAACCTAGTTTAAAATTAAGTAAATATAAAGTGTTGGTGCAAAATGCATCAGTGATGAATAGTTATCCTCTAGTATTTCGATGTTTGACAATATACTTAAATCAGTGAAAATATATATGTTAGACAATATAAGGTGTAGTCAAAGTGATCAAGAGTTAAACCAAACAGGATCTTATGTTTGGTAGGGTAAACCCAGGTTTGATCAATTTGACAAAGGGTTAAGCCAAATAGGATTTGATATTTGGCAGAATGAATAGAACCCAGGGTTGGTCAGTTTAACCAAGGGATTAAACCAAACCGGACTTAAGGTTTGAGATTATATTTACCTAAAGATTGGAGGAAGTCTAGTCAGGATTAAGATGACTAGCAAAGAAGTGAAGTTAGGTTGGAAGAAATCCTAGTGAGTGAAGCTAGGTGGACTAAATCCTGGTGAGTGAAGTTGGGTCCTAGTGAGTGTAGCTAGGTGGACTAAGTACTGGTGAGTGAAGCTGGGCACGAAGTCTTGGTCCGAGGGACTAAGCACTAAGTCCTGGTTGGGGATCAGACAACGGAGTCTTAGCTGAGCCAGGATTGTGGACAGAAGTAGAGATGGGTCGAGGTCGGACGTCTAGAGATCTGAGTTCTCGGAGGCCAAGCAAAAGTCCAGTCGGAGGTCCCGGTTGGCAAAAGCTTTAGTCGAGTGGGGATCGCGAACAGAAGTAGAGACGGATCGAGGTTGGACGTCTCGAGATTCAGGTTCTCGGAGGCTAAGTGAAAGTCGAACTGGAGGTCCCGGTTGGCAAAAGTAACATCTCTAGGGTGGAGTAGGTGAGGACGCGTTTCCCGGGAAAGGGAACATTAGGCGTCAGTTCAACCTAGGGTGTCGGGTGAAATCCAAAGTCAGAACCAATCATTAAGGAATAAGATTATTTGTATTTTTGTCTTGTGTTTGTTGTCTTGCAGGTACCTGGAGTTGGAGGCAAAATAGGAGAGCAAACGTAGGAAAAATAATCTGGGAAGAGGCCTTCCTAGGCGCCTGACTTGAATCAAGCACCCAAGAGCCTTTCCCAGGTGCCTGAGAGCTTCCCATGCGCCTGGGAAGGCCAGGTATATCCCTTCCATGAGTTCATTGCTTCGGATCGAATTTTGACCACACGTGGCAGGCGCCCAAGAGCCCTCAGGCACCCGAGAACTCACTATATAAAGGGGTTCGACCCCTCATCTCAGAATAAAGGGAGAGATTTGTAACGCCCCAAAATTTTCATTTTAAGTCCTTAAAGTCCTTAGAACTATTTAAAAATGTTTTAGAAACATTCTAGATATTTTTAGGAATTTTTAAAATATTTTTATGGAATTTTCCGAGTCCGTTAGTATTTTTAAAAAGGAAAAACTTTAAAGGGCAACGGGGGGGGGGGGGGGGGTTCGAACTCGCGACCACAGGAGTAGCAAGCCCTTAAGGGCGCGCAAGTGACCGGCTGGGCTAGGGTATCAAGCACAACAAAAGGTGGAGAGAACTAATTTTATAGAGTAGTTATGTTTTTTCATGAAGAGGTATTTAAACCCCGCTTAAGTCGCGTGAAACCCTTGGAGGAGAATTTTCGGCTGCGTGCGAGAAGGGGGCGAGGGAGGGGCGGCAAAAACAAAAGGGAACCTAGGTTTTCTTTCCTCCTCTCCTCTCCTAAGGGGCGCCAGCCAAGGAAAAGCAAGGAGTGCGGAGCGTTTCGTTCGTCTCGACGAGAAGAACACGTAGGCACGGACGGTTCGTAGAGATCTCAAGTTTCACCTGAGCCCTAGTCGTCTAATTTCGGTTGTAAGTCCAAGAAATCAAGGTAAGTACTGCTCACCTGCAGTAAGAGGCGGTTTTCCGCAAGAATTTTCCTTTCAAAGTTTTAAAGGAGATATTTACTTTTAGTTTAAGATTTTGCATGTGATCTTAGTTCATTATATGCTTATATATGTTGATAGAGTACCCTATGTGAGTTTAGGGTCTAAGAAATCTATAAGAAAAGAAAAGAAAGATAAAGAAGAAGAAAAGAGAAGGCCAAGGCCTTACGAAATCCCCAAAAGTCAAGACTTAGGGATTTGGGCACACAAGGTGTTCGATAAAATGCCAAGGCATTTAAAGATAAGAAAAAGTAAGTATTTTATTTTCTAAGGCCAGTACCCGGCGTCCAAGGGCGTCGTTAAAGAAATCCAGGTGTCCAATTCCAAGGTCCTGGCCCTGGTAGACCAAGGTCTGCTCTATTAGGATTGGCGGCTCGCTACCCTAACTTTTTAGGGAACGCGCATAAGATGGTACTTACGTCTTAAGTGGATCCAAGTGAGTATTATTTTCAAGTATATGCTTTAGCAAAGTTTTCCTAAAGTTTAAGGAAATTTTCTAAAAGTTAAAGAAAGACTTAAAGTTAAAGAATTGCTAAAGTTTCACGTTAAGCCAAGAAAAAGTGAGTTAAGACTTATTAATGCTTGAGTATGCATGTTTTGAGTTATACATGTTTTAGTGTTTCTTTTAAGCATAAAAGTATCTCATGTGATTTCACCTTGTTTAAAAAGCATGCTTGCACATTCCGAGATTTTGTGAGCTAGATAGTACTTGCTAAGCTTTATGCTTATTAGTTGTATTTCCTCTTACTGCAGGTAAAGGTAAAGACAAGCAATTCTGAAGGAAGGCAACGAGGCGGTGCTGAGTGACGTGTGTGTGGTGGCTGACCTTGGAGAGATCCTTGGGATGAGACAGTTTAGCTTATTTGAAATGCATGTTTAAGATTTCCAAATTCCAAGTTATTGTGTTATGGAGTTTATTAACCATTTATGCTTCGGATAGTTTTACATGCTCAATTTTGTAGAATGAAGATTCCATGTCATTTAAATTAGTATGCATACTTTTATGAATGCACTAGATGAGCAAGGGCATGAGTAGTTTAACATGTGGATACATTGCATTCTAGACTTATTCTTGAGCTTATTATTATTCCCTTTTGGACTAAGTCCTAATTGTGCTTAAAATGCTTGTAAATTCGGTAGAAAAGTAAGATTTACATTCTATGAAGTTCTAGAAATATTATTGCATGTGCCAAGATGTTGTTAGTTTCGAATTAAGTCTTATTGCTTTAAATATGCTTAGAAAAGTTGTATGCATATTTCATAGTGCTTTAGAAATGTTATAGAACCTTGTGTGATGAGTTTAAATGGTTAGAATTACTAGTAATGTGCCATTGTATCATGCATGACTATTAAAGTTAGAATATCATTTTTAGATAGATTGAATACAAAAAAAAAGATTATAAAGAAAGTTCCGTATTTTTAGTCGTGCATTAGAGTCAAGAAGTAGACAAGTAGCGGTCCGTCTAAGGTAGAGAAGGCGGGTCGTTACAAGATTGTTGAGGCAATCTGTGATCCGGAGTGACCAAGTGTTTTGATGTTTGG
>JAGFNQ010007424.1:0-25098 GCA_024364735.1 Boesenbergia rotunda | reverse complement strand
CAACTCATAATAAAATCAAGTATATGAGTAATCCAAGTGTAACATTCATTACTAAAGAAATGTTAACATAAGCATAATATTGTAGATATGAAGATCTTTATTTCCCGAGCCACCACCCCACACATCTTCAGCCCTCCTGCCTCTTCCTTTAGTTTAAGTGTCCCTTACCCTGATCTGCAGCAATAAGACAACACATAAACTAGTAAGCACAAATGCTTAGTAAGGATCCTGTCCTACTCGCAAAATCGGATATCATAAAAAGATAAGAGAATAAATCACATTCAAGCATGGTAAGTGTTTAAGCATGTTAAACATCTAAGCATATTAACTTCATAGGAAGGTTTCTTTGAAAACATATAAACATAATACTTGAACATAGCATAATCATTAAGGCCCGGCTTGTACTTCATGTTTTACGCGCGCCCCTAAATAGGAACGAGGTAGCTAATCCCGAACCACTAGGGTTTACTAGGCCTTCTCAAAAGTCCTTCAGCCTAGTATCATAATCATTTGACTCGCTTTAAGAGTCTATAGTACAAGCCATTACAAAATAAAATAATTATCATGTTCTTTATTTTCATAAAGTATGCTCTTAGTCCCAACCTTCTAGGGAAGCGTTCTTTAGGCCCTAAGCCTTCTTCGTTCATGCCCTACAAGGCTCATTCTTATGCATATGAATGCATCCATAATCATGATAACTAGCCTAGTATAAAGCATGCATTTCATAAGGGTGCCCCATGGGCTATAATGCATGCTCATACATAGATCTCCATAATCATGATAACTAGCCTAGTATAAAGCATGCATTTCATAAGGGTGCCCCATGGGCTATAATGCATGCTCATACATAGATCTCTATAATCATGATAACTAGCCTAGTATAAAGCATGCATTTCATAAGGGTGCCCCATGGGCTATAATGCATGCTCATACATAGATCTCCATAATCATGATAACTTGCCTAGTATAAAGCATGCATTTCATAAGGGTACCCCATGTGCTCTAATGCATGCTCATACATAGATCATAATTCAACCCCTTAAACATATCTTATATATGACAAGGTTGGTCACATAAACCATATTCATATCATAGGAAGTGGTAGCATGCTTCATGGGTAAATCAAATGGTTCCTAACCCTAAAACTAGGGTCTTGGCCGAAACTCAAGGCTAGGGAGAGTTCCATTTTTTTTCCTAATCCAACACTCCATTTAAACATCATTTGCATATACATATCATCATCCCAAACATAAGCATATCTCCTAGGGTACATCTCATACAATCATCACATATATAGGCATATGATCTTACTAAACACAATCATAATCTCATAGGGTAAGTTGTCCTTCACAACCTCATGTTTCATGCCTTGGCCAAATGTTACATGCTAAGGAATCCAATCAAACATTTCCTTTGAATATCACATGCATATACATCTCATATCATTTTACATAAGCATATCACATAAAATAATTTAACCTTCACAAACCCTAAGGTTTCATGCCTTGGCCGAATGGTGTAGGGTAGGGAAACTAGGGTTTTGAAATTAAACCTTCACACAAGCATTTATTCAAACACCTTGTCTACACTACTAGGCATAGATTCATCATAGGCAAATCAAGCATCCCTAAACCCTAATCTTCCTAGGTTGGCCGAATGATGTAAGGGTAGGGTAGGCTAGGTTTTTGACATCCAATCTTCACACAAACATTTATTCAAACACCTTACCTACACTACTAAACATGGACACATCATAGGATAGCAAACAACCCAAAAAAACCTAGCCCATTCCCTCTTGGCCGAAAGTTGTAGTGTGGATAACCCTACTTTTCCTTATCACAACATGATGGGAAACAACATACATCCATACTCTAAGTTCCTAGGAGTATCCTCATGCATCAAGAAGCAACCAAGACCCTTGTCTTGGTGGTGGCCGAATGGTTACAAGGGAGGAACTCCCATTTTCGAAAACAAGGACACCAAAGAAACATTCAATAACAATTACACTGCAGGCGAGGGGATACTTACATCCTTTCGCTTGAGATTCTACTTTTTTAAGTCCCTTAGGGTACCCTTGGTTGAAGGAGAAGTGAAGGTTCCTCTTACTCTTTCTTCTCTAGACTCCTTGGCCCTAATAGAGGGCAAGATCCTTCTTCCTTCCAATCCCCTAGGGTTAGAACCCTAGGGAGCACTTTTCGAAAAATGGAAAAGAGGAGAGGAGAAGAAGGAATTTCGGTGGGGAAGAGAAAGGAAGAAGAAGAGGAAGTTACTCACACCTCTTCCCTCTCTTATTTATACTTTTCTCATGAAAAGACATGTCTCTTCACTATTACACGCTTAACAAGCATGTTTCTTATTCTCTTAACAAGAAATAATGCTTGGTGTAGTGGTTAAGACATGGAGAGTGCAATTAGGAGGTCCAAGGTTCGATCCTTGCTTCCTCCTTTCTACACTTTCTTTTTATTACTTTTTTTTTTTGCACTAATCCACCTCAAAGCCTATTAAGCCAAATCCATCGTGATATTTCATAATAATTTTTTATAATATTATTTACATAATATTTCATAATAATTTTCCATGAATTCCCAATATTATTCACATAATATTTCGTAATAATTTTCCATGAATTCGTAACATTATTTACATAATGTTTCATAATAATTTTCCATGAATTTACAATATTATTCACATAATATTTCATAATGAATTCACAATATTATTCATGGTGAAATTTTGGGGTGTTACACCTTGGGAGCAGGGACGATGAGCTGAGGGGCATGGACTTCGAGGCATGCATGAAGGATGGCATGGAGGCAAGCTGGAGGCTTACGTGCATCCAAAGGACGAGAGCCGAAGATGAAGAGGGCGCAAAGGCAATAGTCGAGGCTGCTGATGAGGAGTCAGTCGAGTCGTGAGGGTACGAGTGCTGTGTGATTGTACTCGGGAAATCCTAGGGTTCGAGTGCTGAGAGACGTGTACTCGGGAAGGGAAATCCTAGGTGTATGAGTGGGGCAGTCGACTGCCATTGGGGCAGTCGACTGATAAAACTTATAGAAGGGTCTCAGCCTCGGACCAGTCGACTGTCCTGGGAGCAGTTGACTGGTAGCGGCTAGTGAGCTGGCAGAATTCGAACGTTGGGAGTGTCAACGGTCGGATTCTGAGTGGGGCAGTTGACTGCCCTGGGAGCAGTCGACTTCCAGCGAGGGTTTTTAGCCCAAGTTCTATTTAAAGAGAACTCGATTTGGGCTGAAACTCTTGACGAAACAAGCTTGGTTAAGGCTTGTTAGTAGTCTCTAGAGTTCAGATCGTGTCAAGGTGCTGTGGCGAGGTTTCTCCACCCACAAGGAGCGACAAGGACTAGCCGGAGGTTATCCGGGGAGTGATCCACCGACGGATTCTTGGATTAGTCACCCGTCCGGGTGGATACCAAGTAAAATCGGTTTGTTAGCATTGTCTTTCATTGGTTAGTTTTATTTTTATTGTATTTCTGCTTCCGGAAACTAACCGTGTAGGAGAAAAAATTTGAAAATCGCTATTCACCCCTCTCTAGCGTACCAGAATGATCTAACAAGTTGTATCAGAGCGAAGGTCCGCTTTCATTGGACTAATCGCCGAGGGAGCACACGCTAGAGGAAAAAAGACAATGGAAGATAAGTTGGGGGAAGACATCTACACTCCGCCTCCCTACGATCATGAAGACTTCGACTTTTGGAGGGCAAGAATCGAGACTTGGTTTGGAATAGAGTGGGCATGTAGAATTGCGCTTGAAGAAGCCTTCGAGATTCCAAAGGATAAGCACGGGAAGTGGGTTAGACCTAGATATTGGAATCAAGAGCAACAAGATCAAGCAAAAGCAAATAAAAAGGTAATTGCAATTTTGATCAATATTTTGCCTAACAATGTCTTGAGTGGTGTAGGGACATATGAAAATGCACATGAATTGTGGAACAAGATAAAAGATTTTCATAAGAACACCATCAAGCACAACGAATAGAAGAATCCAATTAAGTGAGCTCGATAGCCCAAGAGGAGGAAGAAGAGAGTGAGAGATCATCAACCTCCTCATGAGAAGAAGAGGAAGTATCAAGCTCAAGGATTGAGGGGGAGGAGAGACCCTCATCCATACCGAATCAAGGGTAGGCATCCACATCATCCAAGGTTGAAGAAGAAGTCAACCTAGCCTCTACCTCCACCAAAGCAAGGAAAAAGGAACACATTACATGCTTTGGTTGCAACGAAAAGAGGCACTATAATGACAAGTGCCCGAAAGGTAAAATCTAAACCAATTTCAATTCAATTTAAATCTAACATGGGTTGTAGGATTGGAGGAGCCCAAGAGAAGAAAAAGAAGATTAGATGCTTCACATGTGGTGAATTGGGACACTACCACATCAAGTGCCCAAAGAAAGGTGAAATCAAGAAAATGGAGCATTTAAGAAGATGGGAGAAGGAGAAAAGAAAGAATAGAAGAAGCTCACAACAAGGAGGGACTATAAGGGTAAGGGAGGTAATTCCTAACCCTAAGTTAAAGTGTAATTCTAATTTGAGTTCCTCTATGCACATTAAAAATAGTGATAATTATCCCTCCATGAATGCTAGATTTAATGAAAAATACTTAATGATGCATAATTTTGGATTTAAGTATAATGATAGGAATAGGATTAACAAGGTAGTTCATAACCCTAGGAAAAGCATGCATCATGATAGACCTAAGACTTTTGTATCTAAGGATCATGGCATTAATCCCAAGAAGGGAAGGAATGTGCCTAGAAAGGAGGGTAGATCTAGGAATATCCAAGGTGGACATATGGAAACTAAGGTTAGAACCTTCATAATGGAACATCAAGCCTTGAGGGCAAGACGTGATACATTAGAAAAGACCCTAGAAAGATTCAAGATTGGATCTAAGGGTTTGGAGATGGTGTTGGGTAGCTTAAAACCCAACTATGATATATCGGGTTTGGGTTACCAGTCTAGAGTCTCCAAGGCCAACAAAAAGAAATATGCTGGGAAGGCATATGATCATGGCAAGAAGGAGAAGTCCAAGGATGGCAAGGGGGTGCCATCCAAAGGGAAAGAAAATAACTTAACCAAAGACAAGGTGTCTAAGTTTAAGAGGGTTCATTTTGTAGTCCAAGAATCACTGGGGGCTCATCGGTGTGGCCTAGTATGGGTTGAGTCACCTAGGGAGGTGGCTAGGGCTTAGAGCTCAAGGGGGAGCTCTAGGAGCCTTTGGGGTCCATGGTAAATGGATCTCAAGAGTTTTTCTCCTAGGAAATTAGGTGAAATGTGCCAAAAAGGATTGGAAGACTTGGGTAAGTCTTAATCCTAGGTCTTGGCACATTAAAAGGAGAATTTAAGGAGAAAAAAGTGAAAATGAGGTTATAATTGATAAAATTAGGTTTTAATGTGTAAATACCATGTAATTCAGTGCTAGAAATGAATTATTATCAAGTATAAGAGGATATATTAAGGAGAAGTCGAAATTAGAACTTTTGGGAGAAGATTAAATGATACAATTTAGGAGAAGTTGAGTTTCATGCCAATCTTGGGATTTGGAGTACATTTTTTTAGAAACATATTTTTTCCAAGTAGATATAGGTTTCACAAATCTCCCCACAAAATTTCAGATTTTTTGGAGATTTGTAGAATTATTTAGGGATTTCTGAAATTCGACTGAAAAACTTGAAATTCAGGTATCAGTCAACTGCCCTGGGGGCAGTTGACTAATCTCAGCCCAGAAACTCTCTGTAAATTTTCGCAGTCGACTACCCCAGGGCCAGTCAACTGATCCAGTAGGGTTAGAGAGAAAAGGTATATTGGATGATAATATATGACCTTAAAATTAAAATCCTTGATTATACTTGTTGAATTAAGGTTTAACTCATGGTTTAATGGATTGTATAAAATGAGGTCATATGGATATCATGGAATTCAAGGAGAATTAATGAGTGCTTAAGATTCTTAGATGATCTTGAATGATAAATTTTTGATGTATGAAAGGATATGGAAGTTTCCCATATGTAACTAGGATTAAGAGACAAAAAGGGGGAGACTTTCATCATAATAAGGACATAAGAAAATGAATTTGAAAATTGATACAAAATGCCAATCTTTTGAGGAAATTAGAAGTCGTACCAAAAGTCAAGCACATTTGTGGTTTTCATGAAATCATATTTTTCTAGGATAGGGTATATCCTAGCAAATGTGCTTGCAAACTCTTAGAGTGTTTAAGGTTGTGTTGAGTTCTTTTTGGCACTAAGGGTAAGGTTGCTTGGGGCAATTCTTTAATGGTGTCCAAGGGGGAAAGAACTCGGGTGTTGGGTTGGGTATAACTCAACATGGTGTTAGGGTGTTAAGTTGAGTAGAACTTCACCTTGGTAAAGTGAAAATTGAGAGAAGGCATAGGTTAAGGGGGAGGTTGCCTCTTGTTTGCCTTAAGTTTCATTGAAAATTTTTGAGTTTTGTGTCCAACGTGGGAATGATGATAGATACATGGTTGAATGTATTTTTCCCAAGTAGGTATAGGGACCACAATGTTCTCCACAAAATTTCAGAATTTTTAGAGATTTGTGGAATTTCTGGCAAGTTTCTGAATTTGGCTAGAAAACTGATATTCAGAGTATCAGTCGACTACCTTGGGGGCCAGTCGACTGGCCAGGGCTGATTTGTGAATGAGCAGCTGGTTTGGTGTCCAAATGATGTAAAACAAGTGTATGGGGGGTTAGTACATTGTGTTTAGGATCATTGGGGATTAGAAGAACCAATAATTGGGTTATTGTTGAGTTCTTTTTGATGTTCGCAAAGGGGGAGAAGTGTTGGGTTTAAGTGGGAAACCAAACACGCCTTTGCAAGAAACCCTAGGTTTAGGGGGAGCTGAGATTAAGGGGGAGCATGGTTGCTCCATTCTTGGCGTAAGGGGAACCTTGGAGAGGTTCTTAAAAAGCCTTTGTAAGTCCAGTGTAGGGGGAGCTTGGGAGAAGCTTTAAAAAGCCCGTGAAAAGTCGTAACTTGGAGGGTTAGGTATGGAAAATTCCTAACTTGGAGGGTTAGGTGTGAAAAGTCCTAACTTGGAGGGTTAGGTGTGAAAAGTCCTAACTTGGAGGGTTAGGTGGGAAAATTCCTAACTTGGAGGGTCAGGTGTAGGATGTCTCGGGATAGGATCCATGTATGCATTGCATATGCATTTATCTAGCATTGTTTTTGCTATTCTTTACTATTTGTTTTCCCTAACTTAAATGTATTGCCAAACATTAAAAAGGGGGAGCTTGTTGAGGCAATCTGTGGTCCGGAGTGACCAAGTGTTTTGATGTTTGGGTAAAGGGTTTAAGATAGGTTTCCCTTGTATTCTCATATGTGTATGTTGAGTGTGCAGGATGTACAGGTTACACATATGGACTTGGTTGGACGACCTCAGTACGGTGAAGGGTGGCATTGAGACAAGTTGGAGGCTTGTGTGCACCTGAGGGACCTTGGAGAGCAGGGACGATGAGCTGAGGGGCGCGGACTTCGAAGCATGCGTGAAGGATGGCATGGAGGCAAGCTGAAGGCTTGCATGCATCCGAGGGACGGGAGCCGAAGATGAAGAGGGCGCGAAGGCAATAGTCGAGGCTGCTGATGAGGAGTCAGTCGAGTCGTGAGGGTACGAGTGCTATGTGATTGTACTCGGGAAATCCTAGGGTTCAAGTGCTGAGAGACGTGTACTCGGGAAGGGAAATCCTAGGTGTGTGAGTGGGGCAGTCGACTGCCATTGGGGCAGTCGACTGATAAAACTCACAGAAGGGTCTCAGCCTCGGACCAGTCGACCGCCCTGGGAGCAGTCGACTGGTAGCGGCTTGTGAGCTAGCAGAATTCGAACATTGGGAGTGTCAACGGTCGAATTCTGAGTGGGGCAGTCAACTGCCCTGGGAGCAGTCGACTGCCAGCGAGGGTTTTCAACCCGAGTTCTATTTAAAGAGAACTCAGTTTGGGCTGAAACTCTTGACGAAACAAGCTTGGTTAAGTCTTGTTAGTAGTCTCTAGAGTCCAGATCGTGTCAAAGTGTTATGGTGAGGTTTCTCCACCCACAAGGAGCGACAAGGACTAGCCGGAGGTTATCCGGGGAGTGATCCACTGACGGATTCTTGGATTAGTCAGCCGTCCGGGGTGGATACCAAGTAAAATCGGTTTGTTAGCATTGTCTTTCATTGGTTAGTTTTATTTTTATTGTATTTCCGCTTGCGGAAACTAACCGTGTAGGAGAACGAATTCAAAAATCGCTATTCACCCCCCCTCTAACGTACCGGAACGATCTAACAACATCCAGTGCTTTAAATGTCAAAAGCAGGAATACTACAAGAATCAGTGTCTGACCACGGTAAAGAAGGTACGAAAAGCTAATTTTTGCAAAAATATTTTTTAATTTCCTGCAAAATTAGATTTTCCTGCTAAATTAAATTATCTACATGATATGTTAAATGTATTGCATGTCAAATTAGTTAATAATGGATCCAACGCTGATAATAGAAAGATACCAAATATTAATTCTTTAATACTTAGTATTAATGCTATCATTTTTTAAATTAATGATAATATTTCAATTAATAATTCTAACAACTCTTAGGATAATGATAATATTTCAATTGATAATTCTAGCAACTCTAAGGATAATGATAATATTTCAACTAATAAATTTTCTAATAATTCTAACAACTCTAAGGATAATGATAGTATTTCAATTAATAATTCTAACAACTCTAGGGATAATGATAATACCTTAATTAATAATATTACTATTAATTCTGATAATTCTGAGGATAATGATAAAATTATTGTTCATAATTCTAATATTTCTGAAATTAATGTTCAATCTATTTCTGAAGATAATATTGATAATAATACTCAATACATTTCTGAATATAATGCTACAACTTTAATTAATAATCCTGAAAATTATTCTACCTATTATGAAGATAATGATATAATTTCAGAATATAACTCTGAAGATGAGGATGAAGATGAAAATGAATTTATTAGAATTAAAGTTATATTTAATAAGGTTTACAAAAATTCAAATAAAGCAGAATTGTTAAACAAACTTGAAAAATTAAATGAAAAAGAAATAGTAGATGATTCAGATATGTTTGAATTAACGGAAATGATGCAACTAGACCCAAAACTGTTAACAATTTAAACGTTAATTAATAATTTCAACTTTAATTAATTCATAAATAATTTCAACTTTAATCTTTAATAATTTCAACCTTAATTATTTTTTTTCTTAATTAATTCTTAATAATTTAAACATTAATTAATTTTTAATAATTTCAACATTAATTAATTCTTAATAATTTCAACCTTAATTAATTCTTAATCATTTCAACTTTAATTTTTATTAATTTTAACCTTAATTTTTTCCTTACTTAATTCTGAATAATTTCAACCTTAATTAATTTTTAATAATTTCAACCTTAATTAATTCTTAATAATTTAAACTCTAATTATTTCTTAATAATTTAAACTCTAATTAAATATAAATAATTTAAACTCTAATCAATTCTTAATAATTTTAACCTTAAATTAATTCTTAACAATTTAAAATCTTCATTAATTCTTAAATCTTAATTAATTAACAATTCAATCCTTAATTCAACAAAATCCATGAACTAAATTTCAATTAATTAACTTCAATTATGAAACTAAATAAATTCTACCCAACTGAAACCTCCAACTAAATAATAATAAATATGTCAAAGTGGGTTGACATATTCGCGGGTTCAGATGGTCTGTATCAAATCATGAGTTTGATACATTATTAGAAACCTAATAAAACTATTTGACTTGATTGTCTTATGCATAAATGTCATGCCCATTCATCTGCTGATTTTTTTTTCTTAAATACCTATCATGTCATTCATGTTTATTTTTTGCTTATTTTAGAATGGATAGATAGGAAACAGATTGATTGGTTCTTGCCTAACATAGTACCAGGGTTGTGCGAGATGATAGTACGTTAGGAAAGCTTAATCTAGGAAGTTAGGAAGGGTAAGGAGTACCCGACCTGGTCGACTTAACTAAGTGAAACTAGCTGAAGCTACCTCGCCACATCCTAGACTAGTTAGACCAAAGTTTTTCAAAGAGTAAATTAAAAGTATTCCTTCTTTAAAAGGCTTTGTCTAAGGAAAGGGTTGATGATCCAATAAGGCTACGACCAAAGAAGACCTCTGTGCCTCACCAAGAACTGGAAGCCGATTATTGAAAATTACTTTTAAGCTACTAATTGATTAAACTTGAATCTAACTCATGGTCAAGCAATCTATAAATTAAAATTGAAAAAAAATTATTCAAGCATCTCACAAACACCTATAAGGCAACCGTGCTTGTTTGTATTGTGACACTTAGAATGGGTGAGATGTTAAGGACTAATTAATTGACAAATGCCTTTACAAATGTTTTCAAAATCATTAGGATATATTCTTAAAAATCTTTTTTCAAAATAATGTTTAAATATAATAATGTTTTAATGAATTTCATGCTTGATTGGGTGCTTACATATAAATACATATTTCAAAAATTATATATCTTTTCAAAAATTGTTTAACCTACTCTTAGACACAAACCTTCTAGGTCCACATTAAAGTCTCTTAAGATACTTAGGTAGAGGCCGTTGTAGTTAACAAGGGTAGCCAGAAGGTGGAAGGTTCAGGGGGAGTCTGTGTTTTTACGAATTTTTGATTCTATAAAACTATTTTTCAAAAATTATTCTTTTTGAAAATTTATATCTTTTTGAAATGGTTTGCGCTTTAAAAAAATATTATCATTTCTTTCAAAATCCATTTCAAAAAATATTTTTCAAAAACTAATTATTTCCTTCAAAATATTTTTCAAAAATTATTTCCTCGAAAACAATCATATTCTTTCAAAAATTATTTCCTTGAAAGTTATCATATTCCTTCAAGAATATCTTTCAAAAATATTAATTTAGTTTCTCTTTTGATTTGGATAAATTCTAAAGACACATAGAATGTTTTCTTTATGATCTATAAGAACTCCTATGAATGTGTCAGGTTTAGGGGGAGTCCTAATCAAAAGAAATTAATTTATTTCTATTACTGATTATTTTAAAATATTTCTTAAATGTTTTAAATTTTTTTCGTTTGAATATAACCCTAAAACTCAGAGGAAGATCAACTTGTATTTAACAAGATTCCGAGGACTGTGTTAGGTTTAGGGGGAGGTTCAAATTAAAAGAATCATTAGAAATTTCAACAATGTTATATTTTCAAAAAACCACTATCCTTCTTAAATAATTTTGAAAATATTATACTATCATTTTCCAAAACTTATTTCGAAAATCTTTTATCTTTTGGAATACCTTTAAAAATAATTTTTACTTGAGTTTGGAAAATTTTTCAGGACACTTAGGAAAATTTTCCTTGTAGTTAACAAGGTTTTCTAGGATTGTGTCAAAATGGAAAAGAAACCAAATCAAGAAAATTATTATTTTTCAAAACCAAATTCCATTAAACATATTCATTTATGAAAAATCCATAAGACACAGGAATTTTCTTGTGGTCAATAAGATTCCTAGGATTGTGTCAGACTTAGGGAAGTTTAATTTTTTTAAATAAAAATCACATATTGTTGGTGCAATATTAATTAATGTACTTGGTGCACTTTAGAATATTTTCTAGAACAAGTACTTAATTTTTCTTTAAAAAAAAGGGGGAAGAGTTTTGAAAATCATTTTTCAAAAAAAAAATATGTCTTAAGTATTTTCAAAAGGAGGAGAGAGATTATCTTAAAAGGGGAAGAGAGGCTTAAGTTAGATTTTTTTAAAATCTTATTGTTGATGCAAATTTACTTTCCATTATTACCTTTTGATGTGTGACAAAGGGGGAGAGAGGCTTAAGTTAGATTTTTTTTAAATTCTCCCAAGTGTTAAACCTAGAACCCTTAGACCTAACCTAACATAAGATTAGTATCAAATATCAAAAAGGGGAGATTGTTGGTGCAAAATGCATCAGTGATGAATAGTCATCCTCTAGTGTTTCGATGTTTGACAATATACTTAAGTTACTGACAATATATATGCTAGATAATATGAGGTGTAGTCAAAGTGATCAAGGGTTAAACCAAACTGGACCTTATGTTTGGTAGGGTAAATCCAGGTTTGATCAGTTTGACAAAGGGGTAAGCCAAACAAGATCTGATGTTTGGCAGAATGAATAGAACCCAGGATTGGTCAGTTTGACCAAGGGATTAAACTAAACCAGACTTGAGGTTTGGGATTATATTTACCTGAAGATTGGAGGAAGTCTAGTAAAGATTAAGATGACTAGCAAAGATGTGAAGATAGGTTTGAAGAAATCCTAGTGAGTGAATCTAGGTGGACTAAATCCTGGTGAGTGAAGTTGGATCCTAGTGAGTGAAGCTAGGTGGACTAAGTCCTGGTAAGTGAAGATGGGCACGAATTCTTGGTCCGAAGGACTGAACACTAAGTCTTGGTTGGGGATCACGTATCGGAGTCTTAGCCGAGCAAGGATTGCGGACAGAAGTAGAGACAGGTCGAGGTCGGACGTCTCGAGGTCGGAAGTCTCGAGATTCGAGTTCTTGGAGGCCGAGCAAAAGTCCAGCCGGAGGTCCCGGTTGGCAAAATCTTTAGTCGAGCGGGGATGGCGAACAGAAGTAGAGATGGGTCGAGGTCGGATGTCTCGAGATTTGGGTTCTTGAAGGCTAAGTGAAAGTCTAACCAGAGGTCCCAGTTGAAAAAAGTAACTTCTTCAGGGTGGAGTAGGTGAGGATGCGCTCCCCGGGAAAGGGAACATTAGGCGTCAGTTCGACCTAGGGTTTCGGGTGAAATCCAAAGTCAGAACCAATCATTAAAGCCATAAGATTATTTGTATTTTTGTCTTGTGTTTGTTGTCTTGTAGGTACCTTAGTTGGAGGCATGATAGGAGAGCAAATGCAGGAAAAAGGACCTGGGAAGAGGCCTTCCTGGGTGCCTGACTTGAATCAGGTGCCCAAGAGCCTTTCCTAGTCGCCTGGGAGCTTTCCAGGTGCCTGGGAAGGCCAGATTTATCCCTTCCGCGAGTTCGTTGCTATGGATGAAATTTTGACCACACGTGGAAAGCGCCCAAGAGCCCTCAGGCGCCCAAGAACTCACTATATAAAGGAGTTCGACCCCTCATCTCAGAACAACACTTTCTACATCCATAAAAGTAGTTTGTGTGATGCAAACGCACTCAAGTCGAAGCTCTGCGACCAAGGAGGCTCCAAGAGGAAGTGCGCTGCACTTCAGACTTCCGGATTGACCGAACTTCAATTTCTGTTGGTTTGTTTTTAAATTAAATAGTTGTACTTGTTTTATTATTATTTCTTTACTTATAACTCACACTGTAAGACGGGTTTCTCCGACTCCGGAAACTAGGTAAACTAGGACATTCTTGCACACCAGGTCAAGACTTCATGCCTAGGTAAACAAGGACTTTCTTGCACACTTAGCAAATCCGTTAGATCACAACACAAACTTAACTTTCAACCCTTTATCATTATCAAAACCAAGTTCGATCTGGTGCTTCCGGCACCAACACACCTTTTCACACTTCAAACATTTTTAATTTAAATTTTTTTTGTTCTTAATACTATAACCCAACGCTTAAATTCTAAAAGAAAATTTTTATTGGCATAACCAAGAGCTTAAAAAATAAACAAAAAAAATTAAAAAAAATGATGTTGTTAGATGTCACACCCCGAGACGAACGGAGCCGCTGATCCAATATAAAATCGGACTGTAACGCCCGCCCCTTACCGTTAGGCGGCGCGTTACCTTTAACCTTTTTTTTTCTTACTTACTTATATCATTGCGTATGAATCTAACATTGCAGCGGAAATGAAACATAACTAAAAGCATATGCAACGATAAGGAAGTAATAACATCATATAACATCTAATAGCATCCATACTTAAATAAACTCCAAAAGAACTAGCAAGTATCATGCATAAAGTAGCAACATATGTCTTATTAGAAATAAGAATTAGGTCTATAGATGACACTAAAGTGGATCGATCAGTCAAGTCACCACCACACACATTAGCCATTCCTGCAGCTGCCCATTCCTCAGAAATTTCTATGTTGCTCTGCAACATAAGCAAACAAACTATAAGTATAAAACTTACTAAGCTATTTCCTACTCACTAAATCCGTACGTCGCATGCATTTTAAAACATATAACATTTTATGGATAGCATAAAATTCATAAGGCACATAAGATACATGAAGACATATAAACATAGAACATGTGCATTTCAAAACATTAGGATGCTCTTTGGAAAACATAGTAAATAATACTTTAAAATCATATACATCATCTTCTTTGGGGTCCCCGGCTTTGTACCCATTCTTTCTTTTGCGTGCATACCCCTATGTAGGATGCGAGGTAGCTAATCCTGACCTACAGGGGTCTACATTCTAGGCTTACTATCTTTCAGCCTAGGGACATCTTCGGTAGTCCAGAACAGTGGATCTTTTTCAAGACCCGGTACAAGCCATTCTTTAAAGTAAAATACATATATGCATTATTTTCTTTTCTTTTTTTCTTTCATATAGAACATGCATTCCTTTCTTTCTTTCTTTCTTTCATATTGCATGTACTATAGACATTCAATCATTCATAATCATAAGCATACTTTCATATATAGAATATGCATTCTTTTTTTCTTTCATATTGCATGTACTATAGGCATTCAATCATTCAGAAACATAGGCATACTTTCATGGCATAATCATTAGCATAAATAGTAAGACATGGAAGGACCTTTCTTTTAACACATGTAAGTGAAGCAACCATCATGCTAGTTTCATCAATACATCATACTTATAACATGCTTGTCTTAATTAAGGCAATATGTTAGTTTAATTTTTCTTTTCTCATCTTAATACATGCTGGCCGAAACTTCATAGCAAGGATATCATAGCATAAGAGTCATATAATCATGGGAATAAAAACATACATTACATAAGAGGTCATTTACAAGTACACTGGTAGTCTAGACTTCACTAAATACTAGTTTAGGTGCATGAATTGTACTTGAACTTCTTCTTAGCGTTTATTCTAGTAATTGGCCAAAATTCACAGTATGTATAACATGGTATAAAAGTTCATATAACATGTAAACAAAAACATATTTTACCATTAAAGTCATATACAAACATAAAGGTAGTCTATGCTTCATTAAACACTAGTTTAGGGGCATGCTTTGTACTCGAACCTATTCTTAACCCCTATTCTTGTAATTTGTCGAAACTCACAGTAGGGATTTCATAGCATAATCATTCACATAACATGGGAATAAAAGCATATTTTTCATAAGAATTCATTCACAAGTGCAAAAGTAGTTTGTACTTCACCAAACCCTAGTTTAGGTGTATGATCTAGAGTTCTACTTGGATTATCATGCATATGGGTACATGTAACATTTTTCTAAACATCAATACTTAGAATGGAGCATGAGTTTAGGCTCAAACAACTTAGATAAGGTACTGACCCTAAGGTATAAATTATTTCCATTATGAAACAAAACACCCAATCACATGCATATCACTTGATTTAACCATAACTTCATGAAGGTCTATAAAAATCTGTTTTAAGGCATAATTTAAGGTCCCTTGGCCGAATGTTACAGCGGTCCCTTAGCATAGATTCCACAAAATTTCGTGGCCTAAAACATTTATATAGCAAGGAAACAATCATTAGAACAATAGCCTACTTCATGCATCAACATTTATCCATTTCATGACTTTGCCGAATTCTTCCAAGTCCTTTGCATCATGGAGGGCATTCAAACACCATGTATCCATCATATATTCATTACAAAAAGGTAGTAACAATTTCATGAACTCTTCCTTTAAGTTTTTGGACATAGAAAAGGGGGGTACCCCTTTATGGCCAAAACTTCCCTCAAGGTTTTCTTCCATTTTCTTTCACCCAACATCACAAGCAAACATAAAAATCATAAAAAAAAAACACATAAAAAGCCATTATGTTGCAGGTGAGGGAGTCTTACCACTTGTGCTTATGTTCCCAAAAGATCTCAAAGTTTTGGAGAAGAAAAGACCTCTTAAACTCTAGCACTCCTCTTGCTCTTCTCTTCTTTTGGTTCGGTTTTCTCTAGGAGGTGAATGACTTGAAAATGGTAGCAAGGGCCACAAGGATTTCGGTGAGGAAGAGGAGGAAGGAGAAGAGTTTGGTGGAGAGAAAGGGGGAAGGTTTCTTGGTCGAAATGCCTAGGCATTTCCTCCTCTTCATGACCTTTTTATGGTGAGTAATGAGGCAAGCACCTCTTTAATGGTGTCTCTTCAATTTTTTTGTGTCTCTTCATCTTCTTTCCCACTTATCTACAATTTCCCATCCTCTTCTAATAGTACTCCCTTGCTAGGTGAATTGGTTACATGAATATTCTTAAGGCTTTGCTTTCCTTTGAGGTCTAAGGTTCAATCCTTGGCATCTCCTCTTATTTTTTCTTTCTCTTCCTTTTATTATTTTTTTTCCAAGCTCGCATAACCAAAGCCCACCTAGAGAATGCTACTTATTTAATTTATACACATGCATATTATTATTCATTCATACATGTGTAGGATACTTAAGCATAACATTAAATAAATACCTAAGCTTAATTATCACACCTCCACTACGTGTCAAGATAATGCCTAACATTTCTTTATTCGCAACTTTTCCCCCTAAATTCATAATATTATTCTTGGCCACATGTTCCATTATTACTACGCTAGAGTGGAAAATTTGGGGCGTTACACGGAGAACATCTCTCCTGTCCGGCGGACAATTTATACATACATACAAACACACGCAGTTGAATAATTGGCCTCAGGCCACAAAACAGATATATATATAGCATATGGAAAAGAAACACAATAGTACTGAAACATAAAACTCACTTGTGCTGCACTTGGGGCAGGCACGCAACAAAATCACATCGCAAAGTCCAACAAAGGACTCAAAAATACAATACCATATGAATGGATCCCAAATACAAATCCACGATATATGAAAATGAATACAACGCATAAAGAATGCTATAAACGAAAACAAAACTAGCAGAAGCACCCAACAACGGAGTCGTAGGGACTGGGACCAGCAACTGGGCTCCTCCGGCGAGCTATCAACCTGAAAACAAAAATATTATGATGGGTGGTGAGCCCAAATGGACTCTGCGGGTATATGGGAAGATATGCATGGCAGAAAAATAGCTAAATAAGCTATATAGATACAACAGGATACAATCTCAACAATAGTATCAGAAGTATACATAACTAAAATAATAAAAGACTGTACATATCAGAAATCAGTCTATCATGATCATAATAGGACTCGTACAATATGTGAAAGTGTAGGGTCATCAAACCACACAAAAAGTACATCCTGTATGTGCATGCTAAACAAGTGCAGCAAATAAATGCAACAAACACAATCAAATGTACAAATGCATCATATGCACATGATGCAATGTCTTGGTCACCCCCTAACACCAGTCAAGCCATCGAGACATGCGCTAATGTGTCGGCCGAGTGGGTAGAACAGTGACACTATCTGAACTCTGCCATCACTGCTCCAGAGTGACCAAGTGGACAGGATGTTGGTGGAGTAAACACTCCAACCCATGTATATATGGGGGAGATATCTCTCTTATTTTCTCTAGTCTATGGGAAGAGACAAGATCCTTGCCTACTACCACGCTGCGAAACCACTACCCATGAGCGTCGAGCGGAGTAGTACAGAGCAAATGCAAACACCCAGCGATATCCACTAACCCATGAGTGGCCGTGTGTGCATATCATGTGTAGGATCGGTGCCGGTCGATAGAGTGGGGGGTGAATATCGACTCGAACGTTTTGCCAGAATTTCGTCGAAAAACTTCATTTGATTGTCTTTCTATCAGGGTTAGTACGTAGCGGAAAAATAAAATAAAACAAAGAAAGATACAAGAGAAACACGCGGGATTTACTTGGTTCCCAACCTCCCAAGGCAAGTACATCCAAGGCCTAAGTACTCAATGTGAGTCCACTAGTGGTCTCCTTTCCAGACTTTCCAGAGGCGGAGAAACTCATCTTATAGTTTGATTTATAAGCAAAGAAACAATAATAAAACAAGTACAACTTTTTAATTTAAAACAAACCAATAGAAAATTGAATATTCGGCCAATCCGGAAGTCTGAAGTGCAATGCACTTTCTCTTGGAGCCTCCTTGGTCGCAAAGCTTCGACTTGAGGGCGTTTGCTTCACACAGACTGCTTTTATGGATGTAGAAAGTGATGTTCTGAGATGAGGGGTCGAACCCCATTATATATTGCATTCTCGAGCGCCTATGATCTCTTGGGCACCTGCCACGTGTGGACAAAGTTCATCCGAACCACCGAAATTGCAGTAGGGATAACATCTGCCCTTCCCAGGCACCTGGGAAGCTCCCAGGCACCTAGGAAAAGCCTTTTGGGCGCCTGATTCAAGTCAGGTGCCTAGGAAGGCCTCTTCCCAGGTCCTTTTTCCTGCATTTGCTCTCCTATCTTGCCTCCAACTCTAGGTACCTGCAAAACAACAAACACAAGACAAAAACACAACTAATCTTAGGCTTAATTGATTGGTTCTGACTTTGGATTTCACCCGAAACCATAGGTTGAACTGACGCCTAATGTTCCTTTTTCCGAGGAACGCATCCTCACCTACTCCACCCTGGATCGGATCTCGAGAAAGGGAACATTAGGCATTCCCCAGGAAATGGAACATTAGGCGTCAGTTCGACATAGGGTTTTGGGTGAAATCCAAAGTCAGAACCAATCAATTAAGGCTAAGATTAGTTGTGTTTTTGTCTTGTGTTTGTTGTCTTGTAGATACTTGGAGTTGGAGGGAATATAGGAGAGCAAACGTAGGAAAAAGGACATGGGAAGAGGCCTTCCTGTGTAGCGACCCGCCTTCTCTACCTTAGACGGATCGTTACTTTTTCTACTTCATGACTCTATTGCACGACTAAGAATGCGGAACTTCTTTTTTTTTTCTTTTAAATCCCTCTAGGGATGATATTCTAACTCTAATAGTCATGCATGATACAATGGCACACTTCTTTTCATCTGTAGAACTCCTCGGCAATGGTACCAGTCGACTGCGATCTAACCAGTCGACTGGTATCGGCCACAGAAAGTTTTTGGGCGCGGCACCAGTCGACTGGCCTCTTGGCAGTCGACTGATGCATCGAATAGAAGCTACTGTTCGATAGGTCAGTCGACTGATACTGAACCAGTCGACTGACACGCCTGAAAGTCTGAAATTCAGATTCGAAGCCTTGTTTCAAAACTCCACCAAACATATAGTTTCAAGCCATACAATGACACAACACCATTTCTATACTCTATACTAGTTTCCTAAACATTTTAGCCAATCAAAACAACTTCATAAACTCGAAATTTGGACTTTTGCAGAAGTAATTAAGTTATGAAAATCTATAAGAACTTTAAACTAGAGTTTTGTACCAAACTTAACTCCTATGCATTCATAACACCAAATACATGTTCTATAACCTTACAAAAGCATTGTGAAATGTGAATGCAACTTTTCTAAGCATATTTAAGCAATAAAAACTTGATTCAAAGGGAAACTAGCACTATCTTGGCACATGCATCAATAGCTCCAACAAAGTATCAATATTCAAAACTACTCACACTTCTACTCATCCAATGCAATCATAAGGATATGTATGCTAAATGAAATGACATGGAATCTTTACTTGTGGTTTTAAGACATGCAAAATATCTAAAACGCAATTACTTGGATAAATTCTATATAATCTAACTTAAACTAAGACTCTATAACCAAATGGATTTTGAGTCTTTTATTCCTCTTGTCCCAAGGACCTCTCCAAGGTCAGCCACCACACACACGTCACTCAGCACCGCCTTGTCGCCTTCCTTCAGAATTGCTTGCCTTTACCTTTACCTGCAGCAAGAGGAAATGCAACTAATAAGCAAAAAGCTTAGTAAGTACTATCTAGCTCACAAAATCTCGAAAATGTGCAAACATGCTTTTTAAACAATGTGAAATCACATGAGATATTCTTATGCTTAAAAGAAAACACTAAAAAAAACATGTATAACTCAAAACATGCATACTAAAGCACTAATAAGTCTTAACTTACTTGTTCTTGGCTTAACTTGAAACTTTAGCAATTCTTTAACTTTAAATCTTTCTTTAACTTTTTGAAAACTTCCTTAAACTTTAGAAAACTTTGTTAAAGCATATACTTGAAAATAATAACTCACTTGGATCCACTTAAGACGTAAGTACCATCTTATGCGCGTTCCCTAAAAGGTTGGGGTAGCGAGCCACCAATCCTAATAGAGCAGACCTTGGTCTACCAGGGCCAAGACCTTGGAATTGGACACCTGGATTTCTTTAACGACGCCCTTGAACGCCGGGTACTAGCCTTAGAAAATAAAATACTTACTTTTTCTTATCTAGAATGCCTTGGCATTTTATCGAGCACCTTGTGTGCCCAAATCCCTAAGTCTTGACTTTTGGGGATTTCTTAAGGCCTTGACCTTTTCTTTTCTTATCTTTATCTTCTCTTTTCTTTCTCATAACTTTTCTTAGCCCCTAACCTCATATAGGGTGCTTAATCAAACTTATACAAGCATGGATTAAACTAGAGTTACATGCAAAATCATAAACTAAAGGAAAATTACACTTTTAACTTTCTAACTGGAAAAACTTGCGGAAAACCGCCTCTTACTGCAGGTGAGCAGTACTTGCCTCGATATCTTGGACTTACGACCGAAATTGGCGTTGGATGTTCCGGAGAAACTCGGAGTCTCGGAGATTTCTTCGCACCTACGCGTTCTCCTCGTCAAGACGAACGCAACGCTCCCCTCTCCTTGATCCCTCCTTGGTCGGCGCCCCTTGGAAGAGGAGAGAAAGGGCTTGGTGTTGGCGTGCGTGCGTGAGAGGGGGAGAATTCCCGTGCGTCGCGCGGCTAGGGTGAGGAAGAGAGAAAATCAAAAATCCAATTTCCTCTCTTAACTTATCTATTTATACTATCTTTATGAAAAAACGTAACTACTCTATAAATATATTTCTCTCCACCTTTTTGTTGTGCTTGATACCCTAGCCCAGCCGGTCACCCGCGCGCCCTTAAGGGCTGGCCCCCCCCTGTGGTCGCGAGTTCGAACCCTCTGCTGCCTTTTAAAGTTTTTCCTTTTTTAAAAATACTAAACGGACTCAGAAAAATCCACAAAAATATTCTAAAAATTTCTAAAAATCTAAAGAATATTTCTAAAGTATTTTTAACTAATTTCAAGGACTTTAAGGACTTGAGATGGAAATTTTAGGGCGTTACAATCCCCCATACCTCATAAAAAGTTCGTCCTCGAACTTAGAATAATTCTGGATATCTTTCTCTCATGCTGTCCTCACGTTCCCAAGTAGCCTCCTCATGCTTTTGACTTTGCCAGATGACCTTCACTAGTGGCACCTCTTTGTTTCTTAATCTTTTAACTGTTTTGTCCACTATCTGTGTCGGTCTGCTCTCATAGCTAAGATCTTCTTGGATCTACACTGACTGAGGCTGAATCACTTGATTGGGATCGTGAATACACTTCTTTAGCATGGAGACATGAAATGTACTGTGGATAGCTGACATATCCTCTGGCAAGTCCAGCTCATAGGCTACCTTCCCAACTCTCTTTATAATCTTGTAGGGTCCTATGTAGCGAGGACTCAGCTTGCCCTTTTTGCCAAATCTCATCACTCCCTTCATAGGGGCGACCTTGAGAAATACTGAATCTCCAACTTGGAATTCAAGTGGCCTACGCAGTGTGTCAGCATAACTTTTCTGTCTACTCTGGGCAGTCTCAATCCTCTGGCGGATCGTCTGGATAGCCTGAGTGGTCTCATCTATAAGCTCAGTCTGGCTGCCTAGTCCTGACTCCATCTCTTTCTTCTCACCAGCTTCTTGCCAACATATGGGTGATCTGCATTTTCTGCCTACAATGCCTCATAAGGCGCCATCCTGATGGTGGCCTGATAGCTATTGTTGTAGGCAAACTCAGCTAAGCACAGAAATTTGCACCAACTACCTTTAAAGTCCAACGCACAAGCCCTGAGCATGTCTTCTAAAATCTGATTTACTCTCTCTGTTTGTCCATCTGTCTGGGGATGGAAAGCTGTGCTGAACTGAAGTCTGGTGCCTAGGGCGTCCTGAACACACCTCCAAAAATGGGAGATGAACCGCCCATCTCTGTCAGACACGATCGACTCGGAACTCCGTGAAGCCTGATCACTTCTTTCACGTACAGCTGTGCTAATTGCTCTACCGAATGCGATAACTTGATGGCTAGGAAGTGGGCAGACTTGGTCAATCTGTCCACTATCACCCATATTGCATCGTGTCCATGGGTGGTCCTTGGGAGACCTGTGATAAAATCCATGGATATCTCTTCCCACTTCCACTCTGGAATGGGAAGAGGCTGCAGAACTCCTCCTGGTCTCTGGTGTTCTGCTTTGACTCTCTGGCAGGTCAAGCAGGTACTGATATATCTGGCCACGTCTCGTTTGAGTCCAGACCACCAGAACCTTTGTTTTAAATCTTGGTACATCTTGGTAGAACCAGGATGCATAGAGTACGGGGTACTGTGGGCTTCTTCTAAAATATTCTTTCTTAGTTCCTCATCATTGGGGACGCAAAGGCGGTCTCCAAGATAGAGGATGCCACTATCTGATACTCGAAACTCTGAATTTTCTGCCTCTTGGATCCCCTGCTTGATCTTCTGGATTCTGGGTCTTGATTTTGCTTTCTTTGTATATCCACAAGCAGGGTTGACTCTAGAGTCAATGCAGAAAGTTGCCCAATTATTACCTCGACTCCAAAATCCTTTATTTCTTTCTGAAGTGGTAGAGACAGTGATGATAGGGACATCAGTGCTGCACAGGATTTTCTGCTCAGTGCATCTGCCACTTTATTAGCTTTACCTGGGTGGTAGAGGATTTCACAGTCATAATCTTTGACCAACTCTAGCCACCTGCGCTGCCTCATATTCAGATCCTTCTGAGTGAAGAAGTACTTCAAACTCTGATGGTCTGTGAAGATTCTGCACTGCACTCCATACAGGTAGTGTCTCCAGAGCTTCAGTGCAAAAACCACAGCTGCTAGCTCAAGGTCGTGAGTAGGGTAATTCTTCTCATAGTCCTTGAGCTGTCTGGAGGCATATGCTATTACTTTACCGTCTTGCATGAGGACAGCTCCAAGGCCCATCTTGGATGCATCACTGTAGATGTCAAAGGCCTTGTCACTCTCTGGAACAGTCAGGATGGGAGCACTAGTCAATCTTTTCTTCAGTTCTAGGAAGCTGTGCTCGCATTTATCTGACCACTCAAACTTCTGATTCTTTCTGGTCAGGGCTGTGAGGGAGAGGCTATTCTGGAAAAGTCCTCCACAAATTTTCTGTAATATCCGCCAGGCCTAAGAAGCTTCTGATTTCACTGGCATTCTTGGGTCTACACCAGTTGCTGACTGCTTCTATCTTGGCTGGATCAACTTGAATGCCTTCTTTGGATACAATGTGGCCTAGGAAGGCACCTGATCTAGCCAAAACTCACACTTTGAGAATTTTGGCGTACAACTCCTTCTGGTGTAAGGTTTGCAACACTATCTTCAGGTGTTCTTCATGTTCTTTCCGAGTCTTTGAATACACTAGGATATCACCAATGAAGGCAATGACGAACTTATCCAGAAATCCTTGAACACTCTATTCATTAGATCCATAAACGTCGCAGGGGCGTTTGTCACTCCAAAGGGCATGACCACAAACTCATAGTGCCCATATCTTGTACTGAAAGCAGTCCTTGGCACATCACTCTCCTTCACTCTGAGCTGATGGTAACCTGATCGCAGATCCATCTTGGAGAACACTGTGGCTCCCTTCAGCTGATCAAATAAATCATCTATCCTTGGCAAAGGATATCTGTTCTTGATGGTTACCTTATTCAAAGCTCGATAATCTATGCACATTCGCATAGATCCATCTTTCTTCTTGACCAACAGTACAGGAGCTCCCCAAGGTGAATGACTAGGGCGGATGAAACCCTTATCAAGCAGCTCTTGCAATTGTTCTTGTAATTCTTTCAGTTCTGCTGGTGCATGCGATAAGGTGCCTTCGAAATTGGGTTGGTTCCTGGGGCCAACTCAATTTCAAACTCAATTTCCCGATTGGGAAGGAGTCCTGGTAACTCTTCAGGAAACACCTCAGGATAGTCACAGACTACCCTCACTTCTTCTCTCTTCAATCCTTCTCCTTGACTTGCATCCACTATATGAGCTAGAAAACCAGAGCACTCCTTCTCTAACATTCTCTGAGCTTGTAAGGTAGATAGGAACTATTTATCTTTCTCCTGGGTCTCCAATAAACTCAAATGAAGGTTCTGCTTCTGGTGTGAACTTGACTTTTCTCTTGCGGCAGTCTATAGAAGCATTATACTTGCTCAAGAATCCATTCCTAAAATGACATCGTAATCCTTCATCTCAAGGACTACCAAGTCACTGTAGAGCTCTCGGTTGGAAATCTAGATTGATACTGCCCTTAGCCTCTCAGTAGAGGCCATTACTTCCCCTGACGGTAAGGTTGTTAAGAACTTCATCGTTCAAACTTCCTGGTGGCCTTTATACTGTTTAAGTAGTGCTCAGTGATCAAAGCACTACTTATTAGTTCTTCGGAGGTTTGCAGCCTCTTAACACCGCTAGCCCCCTTTAACGCTATCTCAGGCCTTAACATCTTGAGCATTAGCCTAACTATCTCTTTTCTGTGCTAACTAGCTCTGGGCACAGATGAGCTAACCGCTTAAACATCTTCACTGCTTCATCCACGGATAGTTCTCCTTGTCTGAACTCCATGAATTCATCATAATGCTTGTTGGTTACTTGCATGTGAAGTATTCTTCGAAGAACTCAGTCTCGAAGTCGGCCCCTGTCATCTGGCTGACATTTCTCTTGGCCTTGACTCTCTTCCACTATATCTAGCATCTCCGTAAGGCAGAAAGATGCACACTTTATCTTCTCTACCTCATGC
>JAGFNQ010007423.1:0-112361 GCA_024364735.1 Boesenbergia rotunda | reverse complement strand
ACCACACCAATACGCAAAAGGAAAAAAGAAAACGAAAAACCCGAAAGAACGAAAGAAGAACGAACGAATTTATTTTCTGGAAGAAATAAACTTACAATAAAACTGGAGACACCGTTCACATGCCTCTAGGACCCTCTAAAATACACCATGAACAAGACTTAGTCATGGCTTATCCCAATAAAATAGGAATAAAAATAGGGAGACTAATTCTCTAGTTATCCTATTAAAATAGGAAAGGCTAATCCAAGACTAAGTCATCTAATCCAAGACTAAGTAATAAAATTATCAGAATAAAATTAAAATTAAAATATGAAAATGTCAGGATTATTATTTATTTTCTCACATTGCTCCCCCTAATCCTGACATGGCTGTAAATCATGGACGCCGAGTAGTTGTCGCATGTCAGCTAACTTCACTCCTGGCATTCTCCCCATCATGGCAGCAACCTCTGTAACTGCATTTTGTATTGTAGTTTCTCCAGACAGTTTGAAATGCTGAAGAGCATCATGTGAAGCGTTGCCATCTTCCACTTCCAATGTAACCAATCCAGCAACATGACCCAAACTGGCTGGGGACATGTATGAAGATAAGACAACACAGCACCATGTGAAGATGACGATAATGCATAACCTCTTCAAAGTCGATGTCTTGTCGTTGTACATAACCATTAGCAACTAATCTTGCTTTGTGCTTAACTTTCCATCTGAATCTTTCTTCAATTTGAACACCCATTTTAGACTGATAGGTTTTGCGGGCCTAATGGGAGTTCAGTTAGCGTCCAGGTCTTGTTCATCTCAATAGATTTCAATTCTTCCTCCATTGCTTCGTACCAGCAAGCCTCAGTTGCAGCTTCTTGATAATTTGTTGGTTCATCAGACATCACCAGCATTGCCTCATTCTCTTCTTCATCAATATCAACCACTTCCTCAGTGTTGGCATAGATATCAGCAATGGATCTAAAGCGGACTGGTCTTTCTTGAGACTCGGGTGAGTCTGTTAATGAAGGCGAGGTAGCTGCATGGGCGTTTGATGGTGGTGTAGATGGATTTGACGTTCTTGACATAGGTACCACAGCTATTGCCGGTGGTGTGACATCTTCCACCCCTGCTTGAGTGTCTGCTTCAACAATCACCTCGTCGGTGTCAAATGCATCCACCATCATAAACTCCGGTAATTGTTCTTCATTGTTGGCACCTGCATTCCATGTCCATTCAGAATTTTCTTGAAATATGACATCTCTACTTACTTGCAGCTTGCCATGGCTTGGATCAAACAACCGATGAGCTTTGCAGCCTTCCTCGACACCCAAGTATACCGTGGGTGAGCTTCTGTCATCAAGCTTCTTCAGATGAGGGGTTGTATTTTTCACATATGCAACACAACCGAACACTCTCAAGTGGGCAAGATGTGGCTTTCTCCCCATCCAGGCTTCAAATGGAGTGTGTTCTCCTAGCGCCTTAGTTGGGAGACGGTTTAGCAGATAGACAGCATGTCTAACCGCTTCTCCCCAGAACCTTGCGGGCATATTTGTACTCTTGAGGAGAGATCTTGCCATGGCCATCACAGTGCGGTTGCGGCGCTCCACGACACCATTCTGTTGAGGGGTGTAGGGAGCTGTGAGGTGCCGCTCGATTCCTTCATTTTCACAGAATCGAGTAAACTCCGTGGATAGAAACTCGCCGCCTCGATCTGTCCGGAGTGTTCTGATCTTGTACTCAGTCTTGTTCTCTGTTAGGAATTTGAACTTCTTGAATGCCTGGAATGCATCACTCTTTGCTGCCAATGTAAACACCCACATTCACCTAGTGAAATCATCCACAATTAGAAGAAAATACTTGTTACCAGCTAGTGTACATGGTGAGATTGGCCCGCAAATATCAGCATGGAGAAGTTCTAACGGCTTCTTTGCTCTAAAGTTTGCTTGGTACGGGAACGACAATCTTGCATGCTTGGCGATCACACACACCTCGCAAAGCTTGTTCGGTTGGGGCAATATTGGCACATCAACTGCCAATTTCTTCTCACCCAATAGCTTCAAGTCATGGAAATTGACATGCCCGAGCCTTGCATGTCATAACCAGGTTGGATCTTCTAGGCTTGCCAGGAGACAGGTTTGCTTGAGTGTCTTCAAGGTTATCTTGTACAAGCGATTTTGTGTTCGCTTTACCAGCATCAAGAGCTTCCTGCTCTCATCAATCACCTTCATGGTATCTCCTTCCATGTGCACCTCGTTCCCAGTTTCTGTCAATTGACCAAGACTCATGATATTACTACAAAGTTTTGGAATGTAGTATACCTCATGGAGAGCCTTCTGATCGCCGTTCTTGCATTCAAACACAACCGTCCCTTTGCCCATGATCTCTATGGTTGATCCATCGCCAAACCTCACCCTCCCGGTGATGGTTTCATCTAGCTCTTGAAACTTCTCACGATGGCCAGTCATGTGGTTGCTGGCACCGTTGTCAAGGTACCAAACGTCTTTATCTTCTCCTTTCTTCACGCTGCAATACATCTCTGGTAGGAACCTTTCTTCACTGAGCAAAATGATATCTTGCCGCTCACCCCTTGCGTGAAACTCCTCATGGGACACGGTCATCATCAGTGCTGGCTCTTCCTTGGTGGCGCAAGTGAGATGAGCCTCATCATCTCGACGCTTGCTGTAGCATTCGGACGCATAATGCCCCATCTTCTCACAATTGAAACACTTTATGTGTCTCTTGTCACGGGTGCCACTGTTGTTGCTGCTAGTGCCTCCTGCACTGTCTTGGCGCTGCGTACCATGACCACGATCGCGCCCTCGCCCACGCCACTTGCCACGATTAGGGCCGCTGGACCCGCGCCCCTTGCCTTCTGACGGAGTGCCCACGCTGCTCCCTTTTTGTCGCTTTTGCCATTCGGCATGAGTAAGCAGGAGCTCACCTTCGGTGCCGTTGGTATTGCCGCGTAATCGTAGTGTTCGTTCCTCGTACGTCTTCAGTCGCCCGATAGTCTCCTCAAATGGCATAGTCTCAAGGTCGTGGAACTGCTCAATACCAGCAACAATAGGGAAGAATTTATCAGGGACAGAATCGAGTAACTTCTTTACCAACGAGGAATCTTCAAGCGTGGCACCAAGAGTGGAGAACTTGCTACTCAGGGCGCTGAGTTTGCCAGCAAACTCATCAATAGTATCAGTCTCCTTCATCCGGAGGGCGTCAAATTCGCTCTTCAACGTTTGTACGCGTGCCTTCTTCACCCGATCACTACCGAGGTACCTCATCTTAAGGCTGTCCCAGACTTCCTTCGCCGTCTTCTTGTTTGCGATCTGGAGAAGGATGTCTTCTGGGACACACTGTAAGATGTATGCACGCGCCTTCTTGTCCTTCTTTGCATCCACCTGGACTTCTTTCTCTGGCTCCACCGCCTCCCAGACTCCCTGGGCATCGAGAATTGCCTCTGTCTTTATTGCCCACACAGTATAATTGTGAGGGTTTAGCATCGGATAGGGAAACGACACTCCGCCGTTCTCTTTCGCTGGGATGCTCGACATTTTTGTGGAAACGTGAATTCTTGGCTGCTCTATACTACCAAAGCTCTGATACCAATTGTTGGCCCAGATCAAAGAATAGCGCACCCAAGAACCACACCAATACGCAAAAGGAAAAAAGAAAACGAAAAACCCGAAGAACGAAAGAAGAACGAACGAATTTATTTTCTGGAAGAAATAAACTTACAATAAAACTGAGACACCGTTTCACATGCCTCTAGGACCCTCTAAATACACCATGAACAAGACTTAGTCATGGCTTATCCCAATAAAATAGGAATAAAAATAGGGAGACTAATTCTCTAGTTATCCTATTAAAATAGGAAAGGCTAATCCAAGACTAAGTCATCTAATCCAAGACTAAGTAATAAAAATTATCAGAATAAAATTAAAATTAAAATATGAAAATGTCAGGATTATTTATTTATTTTCTCACAAAAACAACGAATTTCAAAGATGAAAACAACATAAAAATTATAGGCAAAGTAACAGGCAACGTTTTGTTATCACTACAAGAAAACTACCCAGTGAATTAGCAACATAATTTAGATTTCATCACTAAATTAGCTATTAAATTAATGTTCGGTCACTAAATAGCAATGAAATTAAATTTCCATCACAAAATGAACTCTAAACACATTTAGCAATCAAATTTTCAATCGCTAATTTCTGTTATTCTTGTAGTGTAGGGAGTTTCTTGAAGGAGACCAACCTACTAAATAGAAATCAAAATTTCTAAGGAAGATAGAGACTCGAAGATGTTCTATGGGGATGAGCAGACCAAGATACTAATGTGGAGGAGATTACATTTGGTATATTGGTGGTTTGATTGCTAGAGGAAAGAGTTAAAAAGATACTATCCTAATGGACATTCTTGCTTATCATGTATCATGCATCAAAGGGTGTTGGAGTGTAAGATTAACTTCTACCATCTAAAGGGGTGCTTGCAATCTCAATGGAGCCTATTGGATATTTGTCATGAGTTCTTCATAGCAAAGCTAGAACAACACCAACCGTGACAATATTTGCAACAATGGTCCTTCGACTGTCAGACCATTAAAATTCTATCAGAAAGGAGCCGGACTTTGTCTCAAGCAAGGCAACAATCAATTAATAATTGTTTGGTGTGAATTCTAGAACCATTGATTGAGTACCATAAAAAAAGGCTTATGGCTAGTTGGGAAGTTTTTAGAAAAACAGTGAGAATGGATCCTCGGATGATTCAGGCGAAGAACGCGACGTTGCATGGGAAAGGAATGATGTGGATATGTCTCAAAGGTTACGAAACAACGCCAGAACCATGTCCAAGTAGAGACACATTAGAGGGAGGGCATGGGACAGTGGAAGCAAATCGAGAAGCAGTGTGAGCACAAATCTCCCCAAATTCAAAAGATAATAGCAGATCTGAGTTTCTGAAAGGAAAACTGTCAACCCTCCGGATGTGTGATCGAGCCTTGTGCTGTCATTGTCCTCAATGTTGAGTGGGGGTTGTGGTCCACCAAATGGCGGCCCGAAAGGATGCTGCTAGACTCTAATCTAGAAGGGATTTGAGAGAGTTGATCAAAGGGACTAATGTGGATGCTGATATTTTACAAGAACTGAGCGTTAGTGCTACAACAAGGCTGAGGATGTAACGATCCGGAAAATTCTCTTAATATTTTCTTAAAATATGGCGCATGTCTAGATAATTTTCCGAGGGGCCTAGAAATATTTATATAAAATTTAGCCTAGAAATCCATATTTTCTCATTTAAATTGAGAAGTTAAGTACTAATGGGCCTTATATGGGCTTTTTAGTACCATAATTATTGGAGAATTTTAGGTAGAAATTTATATAAATATAAAGGGGTTTTAATGAGAAATATTAACATAATTATGGGGGGAATTTTTAGAGAATTTTCGGAATTTTGGGGAAAATAATAGAAAATAAAAAAAAAGGAAAAATAAAATAAAAATAAGGTGCATGGGCCAAGGATTGAACTTTGGACCTCTTATACAACCATGTATGCTTTGACCAACTCATCTAGCAAGAGAATGTTATAAGGCAATGAAATGGAGATGGGTTAAGGCTTAGAAGAAGATGAAGGGTCATGGAGAGACTCTTCATTTACCTCCTTAATGGGTGATAAAGAAGGGGGTTTGGGAGTTTCTTTCTTCCTTCCATCAATTGCATTTGCTCCCCTCCTCCCTCCTCATTCTAGCCGAAACCCCAAGGAGGAGTTCTCCCTTGGAAAAACTTCCACCAAGGTTTCATCTCCAAGATCTAAGGTCTTCACAAGAGTATAAGGGCTAAGGGTGGTCAAGAGGCAACAAGATTTTCATCCTTCTCTCAAATCTAAGGTTTATAATCAAGATCAACCAAGGTAAGACTCCCTCACCTGTGGTATAATGGCTTTTCTTAAAGATTAAAATGATATGAAAGTTTTGTAAGTGATGTTTATGTTGGAAAAACCAAAGGAAACCCATGAACCTAACCTTATAGGTTTCGGCCCCATGGGTTCTTGGTCTATAATGATGATAAAAATCAAAATCATGTTGTCTAATGTGCCCTTATGATGTTTAGAGATTTAATATAATTTTTGAGAATTTTTGGGGTACCCTAGAGACCCTATAAGTTTCGGCCAACTTCAAGGACCCATGGGTAGGGTTGGGTCTTAAACTTCAAGTATATGTTTTATGTATTATCATGATATAAGGGAGATGGAGGGTGATTTATGTGAATTTTCACATGGCCTAGAGACCCTATGAGTTTCGGCCAAGATGGGTTAATAGGGTAAAAGTTAGGATTTATTTCAAGTAAGGGCCCCAAGTGCCCTATGGTAAGATATAATTGATGGTTAATGATTGGTTGGGGATTTTAATGAAATTTTTCCATGCCCCCATGGCCTTATAAGTTTCAGCCAGCCCTAGGAAGGTGGACTAAAGGTTAGGGTTAACCCTAATCATGAGCCCCAATGACTTCTTATGGTCTCATAGATGATGTATGGTTGTTCCTTTACCTTATGCTATTGTACATGTTTATGGGATTGATGGAACTCCACCTATAGGTTTCGGCCAAGCCATGTATCTAGGGTTTGGGGTGGAGTTAGGGTTCAAAGAATGATGGTTCATGCTTACCATGAAGTATTTATATGTATAGGATCAAGCATGTGGTAGAAATCATGTTCACCATAACCCTAATGTTTAAGCACTATGTTTTATGTTTTATGTTTATGATTGGATGCCATGCTTAATATGGATTATTATGTATGTCTTAGGTTTTATGCCATGTATTTGAATGGTAGGTAGAATGCTATGGAAATCCTACCATGTATGCTTAAGATAGATATCATGCTTAGGCAAGAAATGCAATGGTTACCTTATGTATCATGATTATACAAGCTCTATGTAGTAGGATAAATATCTATGAAAACATGTCAAGTTCAATGCAATGCGTACCTTCTATGTTATGATCATGCAAGTACTAGGAATAGGAATGATGTGTAGGTATGCATGCCATGTTTATGTGGGAAGGTGAATGCCATGTTTATGTAGGAAGATGAATGCCATGTTTTATGAATGATGATGCATGCCATGTTTACGAAAGAAGATGCATGTCATGTTATGAATGAAAGATGATGCTTATGTCTTTAAGGCATAAATATGCTAAACGGCACGGTCGACGGTACGACGGTCATGAGGATCGGTAAATGGGCCGGTAGACGGGCCGAGCCGTAACAAGTTATGCTATGTTAAAGATGTCATGAATGTCTTATAAATGATGAAGCATGTAAAGTATTTTACTTTATGAATGGGCTTGTACCGGACCGAAGTATGGGTCCAAGGGATGGGCACCTTAAGAACGCCCCGGTTCTGGACTACCGACTATGCTGTCCACGGTTCTGGCACTACCGGAGCTGTGCAACAGGGATGGGCTCCTTAAGAACGCCTCGGTTCGGAGACTACCGACTATGCTGTCCTTACCCTAGTAGGTCGGGGCTCGCTACCTCGGACTTACTAGGGATGCGCGCTTATGATGTATGTATGTGGTACAAGCTGGGGACCCCAATGATATGATGATTATGTTTAAGCATTTAAAAGTATGTTTTTAAAAGTTAAGCATCCTTATGTATATGCATTCCACTCATTCATTCATTCATGTTATGCATTATGCTATGCTAATAAGATTTTATGCTTACGCTTTATGTTAAGAAAGATACATGAAAATAAATGATCTATGTCATGATTATGTTAAGAAGATGTTCATATGCTATGATAGGAAGTATGCTTATGTTTAGGCCATACAGGTTGTTTCACACCTTATGGACATGTTTATACCATGTATTATGTCATGTCAAGAATGTTTAGGATGTTATGTTTATACCATGAATTATGCTATGTAGTATGCCATGTTTACCATGAATTATGTCATGCTAGGAACGTTGATTATGTTTATGCTTATGCCATATAGTATGCCATGTTTAGAATGTTATCATGCTTATGTTCATGTCACGTAGTATGCCATGCTTAGAATGTCACGATGTTTACGTTTATGCCATGTCTCATGCCATGTTAGGAATGTTCACTTATGTTTATGTTCATGCCATGCTATGTATATGATAAGTGATTCAAGATGTTATGTTCTAAGTAGAGCACCAAGTATGTAAATGTTTCATGTGCTCATTATGAGATGATGAATGGTTTTGTGAGTAGGAAAGAGTCTTACTAAGCCTGTGTGCTTATAGTCTTATTTCCTTATACCGCAGATCATTCAAGGGAACAATAATGGAAGCAGCAGGAGGGCAAGAACGCATGTGTGTGGTAGTGACTTGGCCCAGGGAATCATATGTTTATCGTTTATGCTAAAACTTTACTTTGGTCACTTATATGCTTGAATAATGACTTATGGAACTCTATGATGTGATGTTAAGTATGACATGATATGACATGATATGATGTTTAAGTATGAAGTCAATATGCCGAGTTTCCATGTCAGTATGTTAGGAATGGTAGTAGGGCATGTATATATAAGTTAAAGTTATTCCGCTGCCTTATGATGTCTACATGCCTTAAGTATGTTAACGTAACGCCGCTTTAAAAAAAAAACGGGCGTTACAGAGGAGGTGGAGAGAAGCTTCGGCAATTTTGAGTAGGCAAGGTTGAGGTTCAAGGCTTCACGAGGGAAGGTGGAAAAGACATGTCACAGTACGAATTGGGGAAGTGAGGGACCAATTGATCCATGCTAAAATATAACTGGGCAATGGAAAAAGACTTTGTAGTATAGTTTTTATTTTTTTTTACTTGCTACATCATCATCATCCGGATGTGTTGTTTGTCTCCTTAACAGTCAAGGATGCAGTTGTACAAACATATAGAATAAATCTGTCCAAGTTAGGTATTTTGACTGGGGTTTACTATAACCCGAGTGGAGAAAAGAGTTTCACTTTGGAAGCACTTAAAGACTATTGCTATGTCCATAAAGGAGTTGTGATAGGTAATGGGAGACTTCAATTAGGCTACGTTTGATAGAGGGTAATGTAATCCGATCTGTAATGTAATCAAGTTTGTAATGTAATGTAATGTAATCTTGATTACATTGTTATGTTTGGTAATGAGTTGTATGGAATCTTTGATAACCATTACAAGTTGGATTCTTTTGTTTGGTGAGGGGCAATCCATCCTGTAATGTAATCAAGATTGACGACCGACGACCGTCGCCGGGCGGCCGGTGACCATTGACCGGCCGGCGACCGCCGGCGACCGCCGCCGTCGGTCGCCGGCGGCCGGCCGGCGTCATTGGTCGCCGGCGGCCGGCCGACGTCGACCAACGACTGTCACCGCCCGACCGACGACTTTACAAGCTGTAATGTAATCCAGATTACGGAGGTTTTGGTTTGTAATCCAGATTACAAATCATCAACCTCTTTTGTAATCGAGATTACATTACATTACAATCTTAAAGTGATTCCAAACAAAAAAATCCAACTTGTAATGTAATCTCGATTACATTACAGGGTGGATTACACCCTACCAAACGCAGCCTTAGTGTAGAGCGCTGGATGAGAGGAAAGACCAACTGAATGTTAAGTCATATGGGCGACGGTTCATATGGAAGGGAGGAAAATGATAGATGAGGATGAGTTCTAGGATGCTGACATGAAGATGCTTCCAAGGTTGAATTCTGATCACCACCACATCGTACTCCTGAGTAGCTTGAGACGACAGCATGGACAAGATTGGAGAAGAATCATCTGTTTCAATTAAAAGAAGGCTGGAGCTTGGAGGAGGTATGGAATGATTCCCTTCAACTTGTAGGAAGCTATGAAGTGATGGAATATTGAGTGATTTGATAATATCCATCAAAAGAAAAGAAGGTTGGAAGGTAGGTTAGAATCCATGGAGATGGCAAACAGAACGCCAAGAGGCGGCCAGCTGTTGATGACATTTGAAATCAAAATAATTAATATGCTATATTACTGTAAAATGCCAATATAAATTTCATATTTTTTTAAAAATGATTTTAGATTTAATTTTTATATGCGTCCAATAATTTATCATATTTTAAAATGGTTTTGAGAATTAATTTCAAAATCTTTTAGATATAACATAAGTTGTCATCATTTGTTAGCAAGAAATTTAGTTAGGAGTAAGGAGTATCATTGGGATATGCATTGCTCCATGGCCACAGCGGTGGTTAGGATTTTGATTGCAGTTGCTGAGAGAGGGGAGGTCGCCCATCTGACAACATATATTGTGGCACTTGAGGTCCATGTGAACATGTGTGACTGACTACTTGTGTTTACTCTCCTCGCGCAATTAAGTTGTAGTTGGTGGTTGTGTTGTGTGGGTAGGAGCTAGGATTTCAGAAAGAGCATATTAGAGACGCAAGTGATGAGTCATTTAAGTTGGAATGCATGATCTTGCAAGAATTTGAAGTAGAAAATGACGATCTTTATGCCAAAGTTTGAGAGGAGTGGAAAGTGTAGGTCTCCTCCATCCCTTCACAGAACTTGTATACAGATTTATTTGCATGACTGAAATTGAAGATCTAGTATGAAGTTAGATAATCACCAAACCAACTTGGAAATAAATAGTGTTTGACATTTCACCACTACAAAAAAAAAGGCCTATTGTGACATTTTTTTTATGACACTTAATGGTAAATGTCATTACAAACTAATTATAATGATATTTATTAAAACAGAAATATTTTATTTAATAAAATATCTGATTAAATAGCTTATCCTGACACATTTATAAATGTCTTTATAAATCTAAAAATTTTCTTATTAAAACAGTTAATTTAATTTTTTTAATTACATTTATAAATCTAAAAATTTTCTTATTAAAACAGTTAATTTATTTTTTTTTTTAATTTGTTTAATTAAGTTTTTCTCGCGGTATTTTTCTCCAAAGCGCGCGATCGAGAACCGGCCTAAACTTTTTGCTCGCCCTGCCGCGAACAAAGGCGATAAATTTCTCTCGCCCACGCCAGCACGGGAAAACCTAAATCGCAACTCGATCGCTCGCTCTTTCTCCCTCGCTCGCTCGCTCGATCGCCGCTCCTTTCTCCCTCGCTCCTCGATCGCCGCTCCTTTCTCCCTGCTCCAGCGCACCTCCACCAGCCGGTCTGGTCTGCGCGAGCGCCTCCCCACGCGCGGCGCTCCTCCCCACCACGTCGTCTGCTACCCAACGCTGTCTGCTCTACTCGCGCGCCTCCCCATCAGCACGGTCATCTCCCTACTCGACCCTCCTTGCCACACGCCACCTCCCCGGCCACCAAAGCCATCTGCCCCGCTATCTACCCTGTTGAGGTTATTTTTCTTTCCTCTTCCACCGTTTTCTGATCTGAATCCCTAGTTTGCAAGGTTTTTTTGCGCTCTGTTTAAGATTTGCGATTGAAGGTGAATTGATTTCTAGATCATGATTTTGGGTTACAGAATAAGACCATGATTTCAAAATCAGTAATGATTTCTAGATCTGAGGGTGAAAACATCCAAATATTGGTAATGTAGAGTTGCTAGAACAGGTGATCAGAATCATTTGGAAAAAAAAATCACAACAGGTGAAAAATCAAATAATTTGATATAAGACATGATATTCAATCATAATAGGTTGTGTTCATGAAATAGCATAACGACACTATAAATGATGGTAGTATATTTAATTAGTTAGTGATGTCATATTATTGACATTAATAATATGAGTGTAACAATGACTATATCCATCTCCTATAAACATTTGCTAGTATTCAAGATATAATCAAGAAACAATTGGCTATATTGACTTATCAATTAATTTACTTCGAAGAAAATTCAACCTAGCTCAACCTATCAATTTAATCTATTTTCTAGCAGAGTTAAATATATTTCTAGATATATATATTTTTTATGAATCTCTAAGTTCTTTAATGTTAACCATCGATCTATATGAGTTTTGTATAATTGGTCATTTTGATAATTATGTGCTGTATAAATCTGTTAGATCAACTAATACTCAAAAAGTCATCCAATTTCAGAAGATTTATGTTGATCATTGGCCAATTTCTACAACTATTCAGCAGATCCAATCTTCTTTTTATTCTGGTCAAATCTAGCAAAGTTCCTTAGATTTTCAAACATGACAATTACAAAATTGGATCGCCATTGGCCAAACCCATTAGAACTCAAATAATTTGGACGTGGGTCAGCCAATTTAAAAAATGTTAGGTAAAGCATAGTTGAAAGAAATACATCCAAACAAGAGATACCATAGTTGTGAACTGCAACAAAGTGAAACATCTAAAACTGTGAACAGTTAAAGATACTATCAACTAATAAAAATCAACTATAACCAGAGTGAAATTAAGTTTCAACCTCATACCATGAATACTTGTAGATCAAAATACAATGAAATTTCTATTTTCTCTAGGGTCTTTAAAAATATAAGCATCGACTAACAAGCACGGCATTCTTCGTTGCTTTGTCTTGGACCAGCATAAGCGATCATCTGTTTCCTAAAGGTCCTTTGGAATTACAGTAAAAATGGAAAAAAAAATAAATTATTTGAATTTGTCTGAATTTAGGAATCAGGATGATTGTTAAGGGATTTCTCACCCATTAAGTTTGCATAAATTTACTCGAGATTGTAGATATATTTTCCAATTTCTATGTTGGTAATTGAATCTTTGTGATTTTGACTGACTTTTTTTTTTTTGAACTAGTTTTAATAGATCTTTTTACTGGACTTATGATGGATAAAAGTTGGATGTTTTTGCCAAGACAAACTGAAGAATACAGAAAAGGACTTGAGAATTTCTTAGATTTTGCATTTTCTAATGCAAACATAAATGGAACGATTGCATGTCCTTGTGCAAGGTGTAAGATGGGCATATGTGTTTCAAGAGAGGATGCTTATGATCATTTGACAGTTGATGGATTTATCAAAGGTTATACTCATTGGGTGGCTCATGGAGAGATAGCATGCAGTGCATCTTCAATATCTAGTTCTGTTCCATCTAATGATGATGTCGATGATATGGAGGGACTAGTTCATGAAGCTTTTGGGATCCCACAACACGAAGGTAGTACAATCAATACAACAGGATTTGAACAGGTGAAAGATATTCCAATTGGAGAGGCCGAGAAATTCTATAAATTAATTGATGATTCACAAAAAGAGTTATATCCCGGATGCAAGAAATTCTCAAAACTTTCATTCATCATTCGCTTGCTTCACTTAAAATGTCTTGGGAAAATGACCAATAAAATCTTCAATATGCTTTTGGATTTGTTGAGAGAAGCATTTCCAAATGCTATGCAAGATTTACCAAAGTCATACTATGATGCAGAGAAATTGATGAAGCAATTAGGACTTGGTTATGAAAAGATCGATGCTTGCCCTAATGATTGCACTTTATACTGGAGGTTGGATGAAGAAAGTGTTCGATGCAAAACATGCAACGAGACTAGATGGGAAACATCTGAAGATGATCCTATTGGCGGCAAGAGGAAAGTTGCACGCAAGGTTTTATGGTATTTTCCAATAAAGCCTAGGTTACAACGTTTGTTCATGTCCTGCAAAACAGCAATCCATATGAGATGGCATTCTGAATCTCGCACGAAAGATGGTTACATGCGACATCCAGCTGATTCCCCATCTTGGCAAACGTTTGACCATAATCACCCAAATTTTGCAAAGGAGCCCCGAAACATAAGGTTAGGATTAGCTTCGGATGGATTTAATCCATTCAAAAATATGAGTGTGGTGCATAGTACATGGCCAGTCATTTTAGTGCCTTATAATCTTCCACCATGGATGTGTATGAAACAACCATACTTTATGTTATCGTTGTTAATACCTGGTCCTTCTGCTCCTGGAAATAATATTGACATCTATTTGCAGCCCCTTGTTGCAGATTTGAAGGATTTGTGGGAGGTAGGATTGGAAACATATGATGCGTCAACCAAGCAAAATTTTCAATTACATGCCGCATTACTATGGACAATAAGTGATTTTCCTGGATATGCAAACTTATCTGGATGGAGCACCAAAGGTAAATTTGCATGCCCAGTGTGCCACAAAGCTACACATTCACGATGGTTAAAAAATAGCAAAAAATATTGCTATATGGGGCATCGGAAATTTTTAAACAGTGATCATGAGTTTCGCAAAGATGCTCAACATTTCGATGGCACAAAAGAGTATGGAAGACCACCACCAACACTTTCAGGAGGCACAGTGATCAATGAGTTGAAAAATTTTAAATTGACATTTGGAAAAACAGTTGATGATAATCCAGAACTACCATTCAATTGGAAAAAGCTAAGTATTTTCTTTGATTTACCTTATTGGAAAGATAATGTGATACGTCACAATCTTGATTTTATGCATATTGAGAAGAATGTGTGCGAATCAATTTGTGGGACATTGTTGAATATGGAAGGGAAAACTAAAGACAATATTAAATCACGTCGTGATTTGCAAGAAATTGGGATAAGATCAGCACTTCATCCTATTAACAAGGGACCAAGTAAAGTATATTTGCCTCCAGCATGTTATTCAATGGGGAAAAAAGAAAAGGGTATATTTTGCAAGGTTTTGAAAAAAGTTAAAGTTCCAGATGGCTATGCATCCAACATTTCACGGTGTGTTCAAATGAAACCGGCAAAATTAATTGGTTTAAAAAGCCATGACAATCATATTTTGATGCAACAGTTGTTACCCGTAGCACTACGTAAAACTTTGTCTAAATCAGTTAGGAATCCTTTGATTAAATTGTGTAGGTATTTTAGAGAGCTGTGTTGTAAAGTAATTTCACCAAGTGATGTGGTTCGTCTAAGGAAAGATATTGGGGTGATACTCTGTCAACTTGAGAAGATTTTTCCTCCCTCATTTTTTGACATAATGATTCATTTGACTGTACATTTGGCTACTGAAGTACAACTTGCTGGACCAGTTTACTATCGGTGGATGTATCCAATTGAAAGGTAATAAAAAAATCTTATTCATATTTTTTTGTTTGAATTATTATTTTCACTAAATAATACAAAACTTATATTTTTGATATAAGGTACTTGGGGACATTGAAGTCTTATGTTCGGAATAGAAGTAGGCCAGAAGGATCCATTGCTGAGGGTTATTTGGCTGAGGAATGTTTGACATTCTGTTCTTTATATTTAGCTGATTATGTAGAGACAAGATTCAATCAATCAACAAGAAATGATGATACAACTATCGGCTCAACATTTGTATTGGACGTGTTTACATCCTCTGGTTATGCACTTGGAAAGGCCATTGCAACTAAGTTTGATGATGAGACATTAAAGAAGGCGCATCAATATGTGTTATTCAACTGTCATCATGTACAACCTTATATAGAGTATGTTATTATATATTTCATCGTGTTTAAATATATAATCATCGATGTTTGTCAAACCATCATTCTTAATTTGTAGTGAGCATCGTCGGATTTTGAATCTTAGTCATTCCGGTCTTCCACCTCACCAAATTGAACGTATGCATAGTGATTCTTTTGCGTCTTGGTTTGCTAAACATGTAAGTATATGCTATAATTGTCATTAAAGTTATATACTATAATTTTATTCATAATTTATCATTTTTTCTTGTGATAGATTGAAAATACAGATCTTTCACAAGCTGATTCAAAAACAAATGATCTGAAATCACTTGGCAGAGGCCCGAATTTTATAGGGATGCGATATGAAAAATTCATTTCCAATGGATTTAGGTTTCATACAAAAGAAGTGGAACGCAAGAGAAAAACACAGAATTGTGGTGTAATTGTTCGAGCTACTACTTCAAGTTATTCAAGTATTAGAGATCAGAATCCAGTATCAAGCGAACTTGATTACTACGGGATTTTGCAAAATGTGATTGAGTTAGATTATGGGGGAGGTCGAAGAGTTGTTTTATTTGAGTGTGATTGGGTCTCCAAAGGCAAACGACTAAAATTGGATGAGGATGGCTTTCTATTAGCCAATTTTACAAATGTGAAGCGCCATAATGAGCCTTATATATTAGCATCCCAGGCCATGCAAGTTTTTTATGTGGAAGATCCAGTTGATTGTAATTGGCATGTAATTATCACCACCGATGCACGAGCACAGTATAAAATGCAACCTATGGCAGATGTTGATACATACCTTCAAAGTTGTATTTGTAATCCTGAAAACGACAATGAACAAGAAGAAGTTATTTGGGTTCGGGATGATGCTGTAGGAGTTGAAATTGATGTTGATACATTATGAGATTAAGGATATGTAACTCAATCAATTTTTAGCTTGTTTATGTTTTTCACTATGGACATTTTATTTATCATGTCTAAGGATACGTAACTACCTTTTGCTCTTTTCACTATGGGCATTTATTTTTTATGTAGTTTTTTTAATCATGTGTAAGGATATTAAATTAGATTTTGTCCATGTTTTTTTTTATGTTTATCACTATGGACGTTTTTCACTATGGTTAATATGCATTTTATTTTATTTATCTGTAAATTATAATTTTTGCTCTTAATAGGAATGACTTGTGAGAGGCAAACTTATGGAAAGTCTCAAGATAAGGCAAATGCAAAATCTCAAAATACTGTTGCCAAATACATAGAAGGTACGTTAAGTAAAGTATTTGGTAATTTCATGCTTTAATTATCCTATATGGACAAAATCTAGTGTTTAATCTCTTGACTTGCATGCTTAAGTCAAAAAAACGGTGTCAGAGAATAACAGTGTTGGTTCAGACAAATTGGAAAATACACTAAGATTACCATTTTTTGACTTAAGCATGCAAGTCAAGAGATTAAACCATTTGTTGACTTAAGCATGCAAGCCAAGAATAACAGTCTTGGATTACCATTTGTGGTCAATGTTGTGGTCTTGTTTTGTCTTCTTGTGTGCCATTTTGATTCCATCAAGTAGTTGAAACTGATGTTCCTTTAATCAAACTACCTTGTAAGCATAGTGGACACCTGACATCCTATGTTCGACATTGAGATCCTTGATTCTCCATTAGTTTGTAAAAGTTTTTAGAAAAATTAAGCATCAGACACCTAGATCCTTACTTTTCTGAAAAATTTGTATGCCCAAGTAATATAGATTTAAGCTAATGAACCTGTATAATTTCTAAAATTGTGGCTGTAATTATGCTCATAAAATTTAAACTAATCTGATAAACTAAGATCTGCATTAAACTACTCTGATAAACAAATAATTCCATAGTCCAGAATATGAGCTTGAAGCGTGAATAGGATTTAGTTGATTTATCCTGCCACAGCTGAAGGTCTTACTTCAGCATGGTGTATTAGCAATGTTTATCCATGTGGTGTTTTGTCAAGTAAATTTCTTTTTGTTTGTTTGGACATTGCATTTAGCTTAACATATTTGGGTAATTAGTTCTTATAATTGATAAATGTTTACACAGTAATTACAGAGATCTAATTGCTATAAATAGTGGCCTGCATGTGATGCAATGATGATAGCTGATGTTATGCCAATAGTTCAAGATAGCCAAATTGCTTTCTCCCATATGCCTGATGGAATCGTCAGTGCAAAAGATAGCCCGTATTATGTTTTCAATAACGAGCCACTGGTTTAGCCCTTGGCAAGTTATTGAGGAAGATAGTGATTTATAGACGGCAAATATATTCTATAATGCACGAATAAAAATAGTTTGTGTTCGAAGTATGAGGGATAAATTTTAAACAAGCTTGTGTTCACAGTGTTGGTTTAAACTTGTGTCCATGCTTGACTTTTTTTTTATTAGATATCAAAGCTTGATTTGGATAGTACATACTTTACAGATTTTTTATCTCAATCAGTATTTGGATATTAAACTTGCAATGTAGTTCATTTCTATTTTACTAATGAACATGTTGACTATATTCAATGAGCTCATCTCCGATATGTTTGTGTGGCAGGACAATGCTTATTGCTAAGATTAACCTCATGTTAAGTATTTTATGCTCTTATTCATGCTTTCTCATGGGTCTTGACAATGTTCGACGATAATCCTTTGACTCTTCTTATAAATAGGGAAATAATGTGCTCTTTTTTATGCTTTTCTTATGCTCTTTTATGCTCTTCAACTTGTTTTTGATAGGAATGACTCTTACAAGTAAAAAAGTTAGAAAATCTTATTGTCAACTTCAAGATGGGGAAAGGGAAATTGAGAATGTGGTAACTAGGGAAAAAGGTCAGAAGATCCAGTTGATTATACTTAAAAATACAATTTGCTTATAGTTTGTGTTAGAATAATACTTGTGCAGATTGCCAAAACAAACAAGGTGTATCAAATAAGCACATGGAGAAAGCATCAAACCATAAAGTCATTGATACATCAGGTATTAGATATCAAAAAAAATATGAAGTTTTAGAAAATTTTATTTCAAAATAAAAATTTCTATATGAATTTGGTATAATGCTTATTTCATGCTTTAATTATCCTATATAACTTGTTTTTTGATAGGAGCGACTCATAAAAGTAAAAAACTTAGGAAATCTCATTCTCAACTTCAAGATGGGGCAAATACTCCACCACCAGTTTTGATTTCCAACCATTCAACTGGAAGTGCAAAAGAAAGAGGTAGAATCTTATTTTATACATAAGCAATCAATAGTTTTCTTTTGTATAAATCTTATTTGATCTTTTGCTTTTGTATATTATCTACTTTATTCAAGTCTATGGGGCAAGGGAACTTGAGAATGTGGTAACTAGGGAAAAAGGTCAGAAGATCCAGTTGATTATACTTAAATATACAATTTGCTTATAGTTTGTGTTAGAATAATACTTGTGCAGATTGCCAAAACATACAAGGTGTATCAAATAAGCACATGGAAAAAGCATCAAATCATAAAGTCATTGATACATCAGGTATTAGATATCAAAAAAATATGAAGTTTTAGAAAATTTTATTTCAAAATAAAATTTTCTATATGAATTTGGTATAATGCTTATTTCATGCTTTAATTATCCTATATAACTTGTTTTTGATAGGAGCGACTCATAAAAGTAAAAAAGTTAGGAAATCTCATTCTCAACTTCAAGATGGGGCAAATACTCCACCACCGGTTTTGATTGCCAACCACGCAAGGGAACTTGAGAACGTGGTAACTAGGGAAAAAGGTCAGAATAATCTTGATTATATTTCATAATTAATTATCCTATTATTAATATTAAGGATAAATATCCTTTAATAAGCAGCTTTAACGTTTTGTATATCATGCAATTGATCCATGTTTGAGTCAACTATAGCTGTCGGTGTAAATATTGTCCATGTTTGAGTCAATGGTGCTTACCTTGAAAAGGCAGTTGCTTATCGAGCAAATTTTACAGGTAATTAATTGCCACTCCTTTATGCATTATCATTATTATTTGTGTATACTTTTCTTATTGAAATTGCATTCCTTAATCATAGGTGATGGTAGCTAGTTGCTAAAACGTAGTGATTAATCTATTTCCAGTCATTCAGTTGAAACTCAACTAACTTGGTAATAGCACCAATCATGAGAATTTTTGATGGTTTAAGATGATTCTACAATTTCTTATGATGTTTATCGGCCTCAACTCTGATTTCCCTGTTAAGGCTTGAATGCCTTAGTTTAAGGAAAATATGAAACAACCTTTTCTGCTTTCAGCCTTTTTCCCCATTTGACTACTTTCTCTATTGAAATTCATTAAGATTCCCACCCCCTAACACCTCACATTGGTAAACAATCATGGAAGACGGATTTGTGGTTGTTCTATGACCTTATCCTATTTTTTCTTTTTATGTTCTTTACTTTCTTGTTTCATTCCTCTCCAATAGAAGGTTGGAATGAAGAAATTTAAATCCTACTAGAATTTGAAGTGCCTAATAGTTATGAGTATAACGGTAAATCTTTCAAAAGTTCAGAATTTGGTGGGTATTTTTTTTCATTGGTTGAATTTGGATATGAAAAATTGCATAATAGTGGGACTTCAGAAAGATATTGAGTATTATGAAGTATATTTATCAGACATTGATGTTGTTAATCAGATGGTTGTGGATCTGATCAAATTTGTATACATTTGTTTTATTAAGACCTTTATGGTTGTAGAGAAGTATTTAATATCTCAAATATAATGCTCTTACAGTAGCATTTTAATCCACGATGTCTTGTGTGTTGTCGCATCATGCAGGTGCTGATCTCAGTGATACTCTAATGGACCGCATGGTATGAACATTAATACATTAGTTCCCGGTTTCTCTAACGAGTAAGTTACATATGGTTGATATTCTGTGCATGCATGATAATTGGTTGCAGAAGCTCCACTAAGATGTTTCAAGGCATTGACAATATTTACACCGACAGCTATAGTTGACTCAAATTACATTTATCAAGAATTATTGTCTATTTGTTCATAATGAAATTGCATCTTATGCTTAGCAGTTAGCAAGTATATCATGCAATTGATCCATGTTTTTTTGTAACCTCAATTCTTATTGGTTGATTATTTATGTGTTCATTTTACTAAAATCAATTCTTATATAAAATCATACAGATTTGACTTCAAGGATTAAATTCAACAATAATCCACTTGTTGAAAATGATTTTATGGATGAAGAATTTGATCAAGGTAATCTATCGTCCAGAATGTATTAATTCATTTCGTTATATTTATTCAATTATTTATTTCTCTTTTATTTTTAGATGTAGATTATGAAACTGAATCTCCCACCGCTAAGAAGAAAACTAGAGGCCCTACATATATGAAAGAAATTTGGGGTCGTTCAAGCACGCAACCACGTATTAAGATTCAATGTGATGGTATGGGACGCCCTATAGGATCAAGAAGAAATAAATTTACTGATTTTTTGGGTACTTTGGCAAGAAATGGAAAATTTTGTCCAATTGACATCGAAAATTGGCATAAAATGCCCTTGGAAAATAAGAAACAAATGTTAGATGTTGTAAAGGTAATTGAAATGTTATTTTATAATTTTTTATTAAGTAATTATTTATCACGAGGGTAATTGTCTAAATGCTTTTGTAGGAAAAGTATGACCTTCCTCTTGGAACAGAAAGTTGGACACTACGTTCAATAGCAAAAAAATGGAGAAACTGGAAGTCAGAACTAAAAAAGAAGTATTATGATCCTGAGTTGCCAATGGAAGTTCTTCTGCAAGAAAGAGATAACAGAGCTTTTGTGGAACAATATGTGAAATTAGTTGTCCAGTGGAAATCAGAAAAATCAAAGGTTTATAATATTTTATCCCTTTAGAAAAATTTTCATGTTGATTTTAGTATTGTGTATCAAGTTGAATTTAATATATTAGGAAAGAAGCGAAAAAAATAAGATTGCTCGGAAGCAAAAGATAATGAATCAGACAACTGGAAGAAGATCTTTCGCTCAAGTGCAACAAAAATTGGTAAATTTTCTTATTAATTTTATAATTCTATATGCATTAGAATTTATAAACTTTTAACCAATTTTAATTTTAGAACAAAGAAAAGGGGCGACCCCCATCACGAGTTGAATTATTCCATGCTTGCTTCACTCATGCTAATGGAACTCCCTCAAGCAACATTGTGGCAGAAAAATTGGTATGTTGTATTATAATCTTCTTCTACGCTTCTTTAAAAGATTTTTGTTTTCATCATAACTATGTATAAATTTTGGTTTTTTATTTTTTGTTAAAGGCTGCAATGAAAGAACTAGAAAATCAACTTTCTGAAGATGAGGATGATCAAGTTGGTCAAAATGACATTTTTGCTCAAATCATTGGACCAGATAAATCAGGCCGAGTACGTATGCTTGGTGATGGTGTTAGCCCATCTGATTTATGGGGAGAAGTTCCAAGCCGTATTTCATGCAACCGAATAGTGATGGAGCAAAAGACACAGTTAGAAAAAATGGATGAACAAATTAAAAAACAAGGCAAACACATTGCAATGTTAGAATCAAAGATTTGCAATCAACACACAACATCATCTAGTAGCCCATTATTTTCTGATCCAATGCGTTCATCTCTAACGGTAAAGTCTTTTTCTATTTTTCTTACTTTATTATTATATTCAGTGTGTTATTGATTTTCAAACATCTCCATTATTTTTGTATTTTTCATGTAGACTGGATGTTCTGTCTTGATAAAAAGTCTATTTGATCCGACAAAAATTGTGGCAAAAGGAGTTGTTCGTAACATGGATCCGAATACTGAAGTAGGAAGACAAGCGTTGGGACCAAATTGGTGTGAAATACAAGTTCTAGTTATTCTACATCGGGAAGAGAGTTTGATTAGGTCATATGATCTTTTACAAAAGTTTGAGGATGCACTTGGAGGAATGATAGCTTGGCCTTGTCATCTGGTATGATATGTAAATTTTTAATTAACTACTATTATTATATATGTCATTATGTTAATGTCTTATAAAATGAATATTAATTATATTTGCAGTTGACAATTAATGAAGAAGACTTCTACTAGGTGCACGAGGTTAGATTTTTAATTTAGTTGATGTGTGTTGTATTTTTTTTTCTCCAAACAACTATGATAGTGGAATATTGATGCCCATTCATTGATAATTATTGCATCAATATTGAATTTCCTTTTTATCCACATTATTTTCCCCTGCCTTTTTTGGTGTTTATATGTGCTACCCTACATACCATGCTAAAATTCTAGTACAGACATTAATTCTAGGTTACTTTGTTGTCAGTTTGCTTCTATGATTTAGCAGAGTACCAAATGGTTACTTAATTTGTTGTCAGTTTGAATCTTAAATCTTGGGCTCGAAAGTAGTTGAATTGTCTCAATTTGAAAAGGTTTTAACTTGATATGTAGGTGAAAGACATGATGAAACTCTCCCTCTATGCAACTGCTTCCTCTTAAATTTTCACTAAAAGGCATATTGTGCACAAGCCTTGGTTGTTGTTGTAGGCAGATCGTGCAGAATGATATAGGAAAATGGATCTTGGCAGAGACAATACAAATAGATTGTCAATCATTTTATATCAATTGTAGTGCATATGTGCTACGACAATGTAACATGGACAAGTGTCAAAGATCAGGCAAGAACACATACTGAATACAACAAAAAGAAACAGTATTCTCACCAACTTGGATATGTGATATATTTTAGGGAACTTTACTAGTTAAAGTAGAAGGGTCTAAGTCATTCTAATGGAAGACCAATTATAACCAAAATTAGAGAGTGCTCAACTCTAAGGGAGTTGTAAGCATCTTCAAACTTGAATTAGGTTGCCTGTTCCAATATGTAAATAATATAATAGCATCATTTATGTCTTGTCATTTAGGTACCATAATATCTTCATTATGAATCTTTAGACGTCCCTTCCGGTGAGTAAAAAATTGGTATACTTTTACTCTCTGGAGCTTTAACTTCATTTCCTTCCTCTTTGGTCACTCCTTCCAATGAATAAGAAAACTTCAATTTATCATTCGGCAAGGATGATGTCCTCATCTTCACAGTAGTCTTGGGCACGAAAGTGGAAATGTTGAGTATGAATTTGTAAAGATACAACCTATGACAAAATTGCTATGAAAGGACAAAGGCCTGAATTTCTCCTAGCAGATTAGAATGATTCCTTTTTCTTTGTTTGCATTACATTCATATATTTATTACTGGTATTATAATTTCTTAACCCATCCACTACCTCTCCTGACAACAATCTAGTAATTCAAAAATAGAAATCTGTCCGTTAAGCATATGAAACCACAGCAAGTTTCTAAAGGAATAATTTAGATCAACGACAGATATGCCAATAGAGGATTAAGTGATGAGTGCATCATTTAACTAGACATACTATGCACTATGCGGCATCTGTCGTTATAGAAATGATGCAGAGTGACCATGGACATGACCACTATTCATATTTGGGAATAAAAAACTTCATAATTTAAAAAAGGCTACCAGAAGATTCAACCGCATCAACTTTATATGTTTTAAGTAGATTAAAATAATTCATTTCCCAACTTAAATCAGCTGTCGTCCTTTTAAACAGTTATTTTCCTTCGTTCAATTTTTCTGTTATTAAAGAACCATAACAAGAATAAAGGAGAAGAACATGGACTGCTATAGTAGCCATACAACGCACTGATAGATCAAATGCGGACCATGTCAACCATTGCAAATTCTTGTAGGTCGTTAACAATGCCCACCATGAATTTGAGGAAAACATCAACAAATACCAAATTTTCAGAAATAATAAGGAAAACTATCAAACTTATTCAAGAAGTATTTTTTGATCCACATTAATTCATGTACTTTGTTGTTACTTTGTTGTCAGTTTGCTTCTATTGGTTGATCATTTTGCAATCATATCGTCGTGTTCATCTTGCCTTCTACTTAAGTTTTAGCATTTGTTGGTTTGGTTTGCTTATGAAAAAAATCTAGATCTAGATTATAATTTTTTTTCTTTATTATATACTTCTTTAATTTTATTTCATTTACACAAACTAATTAATATATGATTTTTTTTTGTAGGTCACATGAATATTGGATTTTGTTTAAGATGTGACGGTTGAAGATTGAAGATGCAGTAAAGTTCCGAAGTTTGGTTATGTTTTGCTTTAGGCTTTAGGAGATATTGTAATTTTTTACTAGTCTTAAACTAAATACATTGGGTACATTTGTGATTGTGATTAGTGCATAGATATTGTTTAAGGTGACTAATTTGACAGTTTTGTATTGCAAAAAAAATTGTCAATTATTGATTAACACTTTAATTTCAATTTAAAATTTTTATTTGTGTTAATGTTAATTATTTATATACATAAATATTTATATCATGAAAATATTAAAAATGGGTGAGATATTTATTAATATATAATATCATTATAAAATTCATATGAAGACATTTTAAAATGTCATAATAAATAATTATTAATGATGACATTTTAAAATGTCATACTAAACTATCATTAGTGACATTTTTTATTATGCCTATAAATGAAAATCAAGACATTTATAAATGTCTTGATAAATAATTTTAAATGACATATAAATTTGTCATCATTACTATAATAAAACAACATATATAAATGTCATTATAAATCTTATAGTGACATTATTTTTTGTTAGTATAACAATTATTCATGCTATTAGTGTTATCACTATTTGTATTTTATAGTGATATTAAGAATTGTCACTATAAATGAAATTCAAGACACTTATAATTGTCTTGATAAATAAGTTTAAAGGACATTTAAATTTGTCATCATTACTATAATAAAACGACATATATAAATGTCATTATAAATCTTATAGTGACACTATTTTTTTGTCACTATAACAATTATTCATGCTATTAGTATTGTCACTATTTGTATTTTATAGTGACATTAAGAATTGTCATAAGTGATAAGACTTTAGACGACATCACTATAGAGGACATTTTAACTTAATGTCACTATATCAAAAATGTCACTATAAGTGATATATGATGACACTTTTCAATGTCATTAAAAGCATTTTTTCTTATAGTGCACCGAACCAATCCGGAAAAAAAAATAGAGCGTGTTAATTTAATTCTGCATGTTATGAAAATAACAAAATCAATAATTAAATTTTTTTATTTATTTCAGCTGCTTGTCTCTTCTTTCAAATGAATTATTTCTCTTCTTTGCCTTTTTTTTTTTTTACTTAAAACACTTCTTTTTCCAACTTTCTTCCCTGTGCAGAACTTTCACAACTCTCTCCCTTGACCTAACCTATGGATGATTTTTTAATTCAACCAATCGCTTTCTTGTCAAGCTAGGCACTTAATTAATTCCAAAACAAGGTGCTAGTTAAACTAACTATTAACATCAAGTCGATATCTAACCAATATATATAAACATAATAACACGACTTGGAAATTAAATTACCAACTCCGTTTCCGTGTTTAGGTAGATAAACTTGTATATTTCTCTCTAAATATATATGTATGCTTGACGTACTAGCTAGTTGGCTTACATAAGCGCAAACGACACATGTTTTCGGGCAAAGGACCATGTGGATGTTCTTTTCCAAATTTCTGCAATTGAGGGAAGGTGGTTGTTGTTAATATAGCACTAAAATCAGTAATATATTTACACCAATAAAATCAGGCAGCATGCAATAGACAGTAAATGAATAAGCAGGGTTAGGAAATCGTTATCCTCCGGTTGAAGCGCCGGCGTGCCGACTGTCTTTAGAGAATTGATTGCCGCCCTACGGTGCAAAGGCTCCCGGCAAAACTCCCCCAAGATCCGACAACCATGCTACGTTCGTAGGTGCACTCCAAAACGAACGCTGCCCTCGGAGACAACCTCAGATCGCACTAGGCGAAGCCTCAAGACCCAAAACCAAAAAAAAAGAAAACGAAGAGGAAAGAATCGAGAATTGCTCAGAGAGAAAGGAGAAGAAGCAGTGAGTGAATTGCTTCTTCTTTCCTTCTCCTTTTATAGATCTGAAGAGGCAAACCTTTGCCTCTTCCCTTTAGGAATCGCGACCAGCGACCACGAGGAGTCGCGTCGAGCGCCAGAAAGAAGGGGACGCGATTTCTCAAAAAAACAGGAATAAAAATAAATAAATAAAAGGAAAGAAAAAATAAAACCAAACCAATTAGTTTAGGAATCAAACCGAACCGAAATCTGCAAAACCAAACCGCGCCGCCTGCAAGCGCGAGGCTCACGGGCTGGGGATTTGCACCCCCCCTTGCGCGCGATAATCGCGTGCGTCGCGCCCGGTTTATGGATTTCTGGCCCAGACCCCCTGAAACCACCTGGTTTGGGTTCAACCCGCGCATGCGTGTAGGCCCCCCTAAGCCATCTAAGCATTATAGGAATGACTTGATATATAATGCCTTCCATCTCCTTTGGCTTAGCAATGTGGGACTAAAGGTTTTCCAATAGATTTGAAATTTCAATCAAAATTCAACAATCCCCCACAAATTTCAAATTCTAATAAATAACAAAACAGGTCTTGAGGCTTTGTCGTAATGAGCTTTCAGTGAAAATACCTTCCGGTTTGAATTTTCACCTAAGTAAACCAATCTTATTCACACAGGTTTGAAGTGAACTAAGTCTTGAACTTAAACCTTTAAAATGTAAAAATCAATTGGCAACAACTCATCACAGGCGACGGTTGAATCCTTCTGGGTTGGTGCATTACGGCCATGCCACCGAATCTTGTTTCATAAGTGTTAAGGAGAGTTGCCCAGACCCCCCACACTGCGGCCTCACAGTTACACTTACATAGGTAAGTTCTCCAAGGATGTACTGCAAGTATCCTGTCATAAAGACCTTGAACTCATTAAGAGCCTTAAGCTCATCCTTACTAGCAGTCAAGCATCTATCCAGGGAAGAGACTTTGAGATTATATCTCAATCAATTTATGCTTACGATTCACCCTTATAGCTTGTTTATACCACATTGAACCTACTTCTTGGGATCTCCAATCAGATAGGTTGGGTTGCCGCTATAGATGAAACCAGAATAGGCCTCAGTCCCATTCCCTTACTGGATCTCTTGATTTTCTCAGAATCAAGTCCTTTTGTGAGTGGATCAGCAATATTGTCTTTTGAACTTACAAAGTCCAATGACACCACTCCGAGAGACACTAGCTCACGAACAGACTTCAATCTGATTCGTACATGTCTCTTCTGTTTCTGGTTATACTTGGAGCTTCTAATCTGAGCTATTGTTGTTTGATTATCACAGTGTACTGAAATAGAAGGTATTGGCTTAATCATCAAGGGAATTTCAGACAGAAGACCCTTAAGCCAATCTGCTTCAGTTACTGTGGTATCCAAAGCACACAATTCTGCCTCAGATGTAGAACGGGATATAATCGTCTGTTTAACAGACCTCCAAGCAACTGCACCGCCTCCAAGTGTAAAGACATAACCAGTAACGCCTTTACACTCAGCAGTGTCAGCTATCCAACTGGCATCACTATATCCCTCCAGGACTGCAGGGAATCTCCCATACTGCAAGCCCAAGGATATAGTTCCTTTTAGATATCTGAGTACTCTGTCTAATGCATCCCAATGCGTTCTGTCCGGACAGCTGGTAAACCTGCTCAATTTAGTTATAGCAAACGAAATATCAGGTCTAGAACAATTTGCCAAATACATTAGACTACCAATTATTTGGGAATATCTTAATTGAGACACAGCCACGCCACTCTTATTCTTGTGGAGAGTCTTTGAAGGATTATAGGGTGTGACTACAGATTTTATGTGGCTATAGCCATATTTCTCCAACACTTTCTCAACATAGTGTGCCTGAGAAATTGCTATTCCATCAGTTGAGCGAGTCAACTTCAGCCCTAAAATCAAATCAGCACAACCCATATCCTTCATATCAAACTTACCACTTAAGAGAGCCTTGGTCTCGTTAATAATTGAAAGGTCAGATGCAAACAATAAAATATCATCTACATATAAACATAAAATAATACATCTATCGCCTTTCAGTTTAGTATATACACATTTGTCAGAGTCATTAATTTCAAAGCCAAACGATAGCATAGCACTATCAAATTTTTCATGCCATTGCTTTGGGGCTTGCTTCAAACCATATAGAGATTTAACTAACTTACAGACTTTATTCTCACTTCCAGAAGCTACATATCCCTCTGGCTGATCCATATATATCTCTTCTTCAAGATCACCATTAAGGAATGCCGTTTTGACATCCATTTGATGGACCTCAAGATGATATATGGATGCCAATGCTATTAACACTCGGATTGTAGTAATTCTGGTAACAGGAGAATAAGTGTCAAAATAGTCAATCCCTTCTTTTTGTTTGAATCCCTTAGCAACTAGGCGTGCTTTGAATTTATCTACTGACCCATCAGGTTTTAGTTTTCTCTTAAACACCCATTTACATCCTATGGTGGTACAACCAGGAGGTAAATCTACTAACTCCCAAGTGGCATTAGAGATAATAGAGTCCATTTCACTTTTAGTGGCCTCTTTCCAGTGCTTAGCTTCAGGAGAAGCCATAGCATCTCTATATGTCACAGGGTCACCTTCTATATTATAGGTGATAAAGTCTTGGCCTAAATCCGTAGAGACACGTTGTCTCTTGCTCCTTCTCAGTTCTGTACACTCACTAGATTCATCTAGTCTAGAGTGACTTGAGGAAGGTGCACTCACTACGGATAATGGGACATCTACGGAAGCAGGCTCATCTCTAGTAGGAATACTAGAAATGGACTGAGGTGTTCTCATCTTCATAGGAAATATATCCTCAAAAAATGTAGCATCGCGAAGCTCTACAATAGTATTTGCATCTATTCCAGGAATTTCTGATTTAATAATCAGAAATCTATATGCAATACTATTTTGAGCATAACCTAAGAAGATACCATCTACGGTCTTTGGACCAAGTTTCTTCCTTCTGTGTTCAGGTACTAGTACCTTTGCAAGGCACCCCCACACTTTAAGGTATTTCAAACTTGTTTTCCGACCTTTCCAAAGCTCATATGGGCTTTTATCCCTTGACTTCATTGGGACCCTATTTAACACATGACATGCAGTGTATAGAGCCTCCCCCCACATGAAGTTGGGTAACCCAGAACTTCCTAACATGGAATTGATCATATCTTCAAGGGTTCGATTTTTTCGTTCTGCTACACCATTTGATTGAGGACTATATGGAGCAGTCACCTCGTGAATTATACCTGAATTTTGACAAAATTTCTGAAACAGATTCGAGGTAAACTCTCCGCCCCTATCAGACCTTAACCTCTTAATGGTTTTATTCGTTTGGTTTTCGGCTTCAGATTTAAAAACCATAAGTTTATCTAAAGCTTCATCCTTGGTTTTTAGCAAATAAACATAACAATAACGAGAGTGATCATCAATGAAGGTAATGAAATACCTTTTATGGTCTCTCGTTATTACACCGTTAAACTCACAACAATCAGTATGAATTAATTCTAAAATATCAGAATTTCTATCAACTGATTTGAAGGGTTTTCGGGGCTATTTATATTGCACACAAATTTCACATTTTTTCTTATCATTTATGGTATGCTTAGGAATCATGTCAAGATTCATCATTCTTTTTACAGTTTGAAAATTAACATGTCCTAATCTATCATGCCATACATCATAAGATTCAATGTTATAAGAACAACCAACATCATTAGATTTATTCAAAGTTACATTTTCTACATTGAGTTTAAATAATCCTTCATTAAGGTAACCCTTTCCAATAAAGGTTCCTAAATGTAATATTACAACTTTATTACATTTAAAGTTCAATTCGTAACCAACACGAACTAGATTTGACCCGCTAATCAGATTCCGACGGACTGCTGGAACATGATGCACTTCATGCAGTGACAGGACCTTTCCAGAGGTGAACCTCAGGTCAACTTGTCCTATCCCAAGCACCCTAGCTGCAGAATGGTTCCCCATGGTCACGGAAGTGCCTTCAATTACCTGATAAGTAAGGAAGGCAGAGCGATCAGCACAACAGTGCACATTAGCACCTGTATCAACCAACCACTCATTAGGTTGATAGATCAAATTTAGTTCGGGGTTAAAGGTAACAAACCTATCGCTGGTGTCGGCATTAGCAGTCACAACATTTGCTTGTGCCTTGGTGTTGGACGTATTGCCTTGGTTTTTCTTCTTGTCCTTCCGTTCAGGACAGAATTTGGCAAAATGTCCAACTTGTCCACAAGCCCAGCACGGCCTAGTCCCATGCTTCTTCTGAACCTTTGGTTTGGGTTTCATTTTGTTCTTTTGGTTTTTGAATTTGTTCTTGTCAGAAGAGACCACTACATTTGCCTTTGGAGCAAATTCCATAGGTATTGTCTTATTATCATCTTTATGTTGCTTCCGATGTTCTTCCTCGATATTTAAGGCAATCATCAAATCTTCTAAAGAGATTTGACCTCTCCTATGTTTAAGAGTCATGCCAAAATCTTCCCAACTCGGAGGCAACTTCTCAATGATAGACAAGACCTGAAATTTTTCGGGTAGTAGCATATCTCCTTCAGCAAGACCATGAATCAGAACTTGAAATTCATGGGTCTGCTCAACTACAGATTTTCCTTCAACCATTTTGAAGTTTAGGAACTTTGCCACGGTGTACTTTTCTAAACCAGAATCTTCGGAGTTATATTTTTATCCAAGGATTTCCACAATTCCTTGGCCGAAGAGGTTGAGCAGTACACATCAAAAAGTGCGTCTGAGAGGGCAGACAGGATTCTCCCATGGCAGAGATAATCCCTTGACTTAAACCTCTCTAAGGCAGCACTTCGGCCAGGTTCCTCTTCATCAGGTGAAGGAGGATCTGTTTCTATGACAGAGAATAGCCCTAGCGTGGTAAGCCAGAACTTCATGCGTTGTTGCCAACGCCTAAAGTTCTGCCCAAAAAATCTTTCAGGTCTGGCGCTAGCCTCATCAGACCCAACTACCCTATTATTCATCATGTCTATTGATGCTTACAATCAATTCTCTAAAATTGTTGTTAATATAGCACTAAAATCAGTAATATATTTGCACCAATAAATCAGGCAGCATGCAATAGACAGTAAATGAATAAGCAGGGTTAGGAAATCGTTATCCTCCGGTTGAAGCGCCGGCGTGCCGACTGTCTTTAGAGAATTGATTGCCGCCCTACGGTGCAAAGGCTCCCGGCAAAACTCCCCCAAGATCCGACAACCACGCTACGTTCGTAGGTGCACTCCAAAACGAACGCTGCCCTCGGAGACAACCTCAGATCGCACTAGGCGAAGCCTCAAGACCCAAAACCAAAAAAAGAAAACGAAGAGGAAAGGAATCGATTGCTCAGAGAGAAAGGAGAAGAAGCAGTGAGTGAATTGCTTCTTCTTCCTTCTCCTTTTATAGATCTGAAGAGGCAAACCTTTGCCTCTTCCCTTTAGGAATCGCGACCAGCGACCACGAGGAGTCGCGTCGAGCGCCAGAAAGAAGGGGACGCGATTTCTCAAAAAAACAGGAATAAAAATAAATAAATAAAAGGAAAGAAAAAATAAAACCAAACCAATTAGTTTAGGAATCAAACCGAACCGAAATCTGCAAAACCAAACCGCGCCGCCTGCAAGCGCGAGGCTCACGGGCTGGGGATTTGCACCCCCCCTTGCGCGCGATAATCGCGTGCGTCGCGCCCGGTTTATGGATTTCTGGCCCAGACCCCCTGAAACCACCTGGTTTGGGTTCAACCCGCGCATGCGTGTAGGTCCCCCTAAGCCATCTAAGCATTATAGGAATGACTTGATATATAAGGCCTTCCATCTCCTTTGGCTTAGCAATGTGGGACTAAAGGTTTTCCAATAGATTTGAAATTTCAATCAAAATTCAACAGTGGTAACCCGGCCGCATTTTTTTTAAATCACTTTCATCATCTCAAATAGAGGCATTCTGGTGAAGTAGTAAAAGCCGATGCATTAAAAAATCTTTATGGGATGGTGGATGATGATTCCCCACGTCAAGATGCTTCCATCAGTGACCAGCCCATCCAATATATGCATCCACTCAGCGATGGAACGCAACTCGACATGTCAAAACTCAAAGATGTTTGTCGAAAGTCTCCATGCTAAAAGGCCACTCGATCGATCCAAGACACAGATTGTACACGTAAATAAACAGTTAAGAATTGTTAAATTTTATTGACTCGTACTATTTCTCATCCAAACATTCCTACGCACATATGACCCACAAGTACTACAGCCTCTTCCTTCATTCACACCAAATCCAATCTAATTTGAAATTAGTTAAGCAAACAAACGACGACCGTGGGACCCACTTCCAGTCTCTTGGATCAATCGAACACGTTATTTTTTCCGAATCTTCATTCGAATTTAATCTAGTATCCATCTCTCGAACCAATCCCAAATCCACTTGAGTTATAATTCTTCTAATTAATCCAGTAATCAAAAAACAATTAAATATCCAAACCAATAAAAATTCCGAACGTTGTGGTGGTTTTGCATGATTGGTTGGATATATAATTTTACTTTTAAAGGTAATAAATCTATTATATACTTCACAACTTTTATCAAATTTATTATATATGTTACTAATCTATTATCTTAAGTTTATCAAACTATTAATTGTTGTTACAAAATCTACGGTATATATATCCGTGCTAAAGTTTCATTTTGTCTATCTTTATCCTGTGTCATCTACAAAAGAATGACTACCACATTGACCAAGAAGATTCATCGCCTAGAAGGGAAGGGCAAAAAATTTACAAATTAAAGAAGGTTGCTAATGGTACTAAATTAATACTCGTATGCATGGGTGTTATGGGAAAGACAAAGAAATATCTATATCATCAATTAAGTTATTCTTAATGAAGATTTATTGACGATTTATTATAATTTTATACACTACAAATATACTTATTATTTTTAAAAGTATATAATATTTTTATTATATAAAACAAAGAGAAAGAGAGAGAGAAAATAAAACTAATTAAATGTGGTTAAACATAAGAACATTTATTAGAATGTATATATATATAAACTTAGTATATATGATCGTTTCTTAAACCTATTGAGTTCTCTTATACACTTACACTCCTATGACCAAGTCTAAAATTGAATTATATTTGTAGTGACTGTGGCGTAATTTTTAACATAGAAAATATCTCCCCTTTTTCAGTAAAAAAACAGAGGTCTTAAATTTCTATGGATAAACGGCTAGCAATAGAAAATCAAGCTCAAAAGTAGTGTTAGGAACATGAAGTCACCTTCCCGTCGTACTCACGGGGGAGAGGACCTCCGGAGCGATGTACGCCGGCGTTCCCACCGTAGATTTCGGCCTCGAATGTAGCAGCGAGGACTGCCAAAATAAATAATAACAATTACTCTCATTTTGTTATTTGTTTTTTTATCCCTCTGGGAAAACAAAAACTATGACTAAATATTTGTAAATTTGAGTGCACAATCGATTGGGAAAGTTAAAACCTTGGAGTATCCAAAATCGCAGATCTTGAGGCGTGGCGCTGGGCTGCCGTCTAGTAGAGTATTCTCCAGCTTCAGATCACGGTGGCAAATTTGCTGACAAAATTTATTCAATAGAATTTAATCGACGTGGCTTCTATGTTAATGTTTAATTTCTATACATAATTGTACAAACATATACATATATGTGTGTCTATATATATCTATGAATAATTTCATACCCGAAAATGGCAGTAGTCGACGCCGCAGATGAGTTGCTGGAAGAAATATCTCGCCTGAGACAAAAGAAAACAATTTCCAGAAAAGTTTCTGAGATAATTCTGTTCGATTTCTCTCGCTCTAGAGAATAAATATTAAATCTTTTCTGGAAATTTGGAAGGGAAAATAATAGTTATCAATCAATTACGAAACCTCGTCTTCGCTGAATCTCCCGGCGTCGCAGATCCGATCGAAGAGCTCTCCGCCCTTAGCATACTCCATCACGATCGCGAGATGAGTCGGCGTCAGCACAACCTGGATTAAAGCGATCGAATACCATCTAAATGATCAATAAAAAAAAGGATCCCCAAAAAATAAAATAGCCGTTCTTCCGTTCTCAGCCCTTGATCTTTTTACCTCCTTGAAGCGGATGATGTTGGGATGGCGAAGCGAGCGATGGTTGATGATCTCCCTTGCCACATTCTCATCAATCTATCGCCCCTCCGAACAACATAACAAAATTGAATACATAAAATGAGGACTATCGCCAGAAGATCAATTGATCCAATAATCTGTTGAGAGCTCACCCGGTGACCGCGCTCGATGTACTTCATGGCGACGAGTTCCTTGGTCTCCTTGTGGCGCATCAGCTTTGCGAATCCGAAGTTCCCAGATCCGATGTCTCGTACAACTTCGTACTTGTCCATTGCCCGATCTACGCTGGTCGTTCGAGCGTTCGCCGATTTCGTGTTGCTCCCTCCCCTTCGTTTTCGCTATTTCCAATCCAAACACTCAAACACAAGAAGACCTTTGACAGAACACAGCCTCCACAAGCAGTTGCAGTATTTATAGGATCGGAGAAGAGGGTGAAAGCTAAAGGTGGTGTTATAATTTGACTATTTATTTTTACTTCACTTCTTACCCTCATTCCTATTAGTGGAATATTAAATCATGACGATGTTGGCCCGATGCTGACGGAAAACAATTTTTGAGTGCGTCGACGAGGAGTAAGTTTAGGATGCTTTGGTTCTATCTCGAGGTACACTGCGGGTTGCGCCAGTTTGCACTGATCCACTGGTTGGTCCTCAGTGGGACCCACTAGAGGATTATTAGAGGGCGAGTCGGTGGTACATGATATTCACAAAACAGGAAAATCTTCACATTATGACAACACGTGTATCAAGTCATCATAGCCAGAAAGGGCAGTGAGCCGCCGCCTCGCGCGTTTGCTGTTTGTATAATAGGCATATGAAATTGAAGGCAATTCATTCATTTTACACAAAGGAATTTATTAATCTTACATTGGAACTTTGAACTTAAACTACTGTTTTTTTTATAAAAAAAAGTGGAAATTAAAATTGAATAGAGAATATAATGAATATTAGGCAATCTGTTAAGAGAGAATAAAATATATTATAAAATGACTATCATTTTTTGGTCGAAAACGATGCCTCCCATTTACTGGTCCGACAGTCGGAATATCAGATAAAGTTATAAGATAAATGCATTAATTTCTCCGTCTAATCTAATAAATAGTTTATCGGACATTTGATTTATTTCATTTTCTATTTTTATTTTTTAAAAAATGACTTTATTTAATTTTTTAATTTTTCAGAAAACGTTATATTTTTTTTTTAAAAATAAGACTGAAAATACAAACCAAACACGTTTTCTAAAAAATCGTATTTTCTACGAAAAATGAAAATGAAAAATAAACAAACCAAACACCCCCTTAGCTTTTTTAATAAATTTTTATTTTCCAAAATTTCCAACAGTTAGTACATTGTTTTTAAAAATAAATTTTCTCTTAAAAAAATAAAACGCTCTATCATTTAAAAAAAAATTGTACTTAGAATGATCAATTTAAGTTACAAGTGAGAAAAGTCAAACAATTTAATTAGCCTCAAAGGGTCAATTCGATATAGAGTGGGTTCATTCGAGGTTCGAAAAATCTCATTAATCATTTTGATATAGAGTGTGTTCGTTCGCAGTAGAAAAACTCTCATTAATCATTTTGATACAGAGTGGGTTGATCAAGCCATGTAATTTGGTCAATTAAATAGTCTATTGACAAACAAGTTGTCCGTGTGATCAATCTTCATGGGTTGCTGGTTGATCGAGTTGGGCAAGGCACGATGAGTCAATTGTTGATTTGGTTGAGTCACATTGGTCGGATAATCACAGTAGTTCAAGTGTCTCCGATAAGCTAATGAAAACAATAAATCAAATTAGGTTAGGTTAAATTGGAGGAGACAAACAAGTCAGATAACCCAATCATATTGATTTAACTGATCAATTTGATTGGGGTTGTGGCATCAAGGAGGTTGGATCCAGTTGGGAGATGGATAAATCGGTTAGACTAAAGCAGGTTAATGGTCTGATTAATTTGGTTGAGTTTGCGGGTTGGTCTAATCGATTTGGATAATGTGCCATTTCAACTTGGGAAAATGATTTTCAATTATTCAGGGGAACTAACTAAGATTTTGCACTATCTAAAACATAAATTGGTTGACCACTGACATAAAGAAAGTTGTAGATTAAGCAAGCGACATGTTGCACATCGGAAATCACATCCCCCGCCACAATGTTCTCTCCCCTTCATAAATTTAAAAAAAAAATCGATTTGGAAAATGATTTTTTTTCTCCCCTTCATAAATTAGGTCCCCATGGAATTTACTTATACTTAGTGTGTGAATATTATTATTTTAAAATTTATATGTTAAAATTTGATAAAATTAATGTATTTGTATTTTTCATCCATTAGTCATAATATCTGAATTAATAATTTTTATGATTTACCATTTCTATATTAATCCTGAGATATATTGATGGAGACATTGAGACGATCGAATCATCTTTTACCACCTTCCATTCATAAATTAGTCTCTATGGAATAAATTAATGATTAATATGTATAATAAAAATCAAAATATGATAAGATTAGTATGTTCGTCCTCTCCATGCATTAATCATAATATTCGGATTATTAATTTCTATAATTTATTTTTTTATATTAATTTTAATATGGATGGGCGGGGTGAATCACCTGTTTTACCATCTCCCATCGATAAATTAAAATTAAATGCGACTAAAATTCGAATGTCACGTTCGAACCACGCATTGCTGACTCTATGTGTGCTTTCATCTGATTGCCTATTTAGGATACCATCTATAATTTGGGGTTCTGTTTTTCATTAATCAATTTTCTTTGTTGGTTGAAATCTACTTTAGAGTCCCGGATTATATTACAGCGGTAGGCGATTAATCATCATCTTAAACATTAGGATTCAATCCTCATTTATAATATATTATGTAAATATTTTTCTTCTAAATGAAGTACAAACTCTAGGATGTTAAATTTGTAGATTATTCGTCACAAATTCTTCTCGATTTATCCTGACGATTAATAAGAAATTTTCTTGTGAACGAACTATCGTTCCAAATTCACCTGTTTTATATATATATATATATATATATATATATATATATATATATATATATATATATATATATATATATATATATATATATGAAGATTTCTTTTATTGTTCTCTAATTTTGGTTTTTTTGGTAAGAAAAAAATAGGAACAAAGTGAATGAATTTTATTTCTTCCCATCGTATAAAGCTTTGCAAATCTTGCAAACTTAAATGCTCATGTATACTTGTAAGCGAGATAGTTCAATATATAGCTCTCTTCTTTAAATTTGCCATAAATTTCACATCTAATTGAATACCAAAGTTCAAGTTTGTTAAGATACGTATGACTTAGAGAGGAGGGTGAATATTTCACTTTACTTTTTTGAATTTGATTTGCAACCAAAATTTGAAGCGAAAACTCTACCATGTTAATATCTTCAATTTTACTTGTTATCCATCTTCTTTAGGTAACTAATTTAAAGGTTCACTTCTCACTTATAAATCCACTATGAAAATTTTCTTCCTGGAGGCAAAGAAGTCTCATACAAACTCACGAGAATACACGAAGGAGATATAACAAGAAAAAGGAATTAGATACAAATACAATGAACACCTTGCTTGCACTTTGCTTCAGAATCACTAATACTGGCGGCTTGTTCTCTTCGCAAAACCCCCTTTTCTAGGGTTTTTTTGGGTTGAAAAACGTCTCCTAATCGATTAGTCTTACCCCTAATCTATTGCTTGTCAGATCGACCAATCAAAATATGTAGAATGACCTTTTCGCTCATCTAATTGATTGGTGAGCCATACCAATCGATTACCGGCTTCTAATCGATTGACTCAATCGACTCTAGACCTTTTGTTCATGAGAGAAAATGCTACCTAATCGATTCCACTCTCTGTTCTCTAGCGAAAATACCCCCAATCAATTACCATTATTTAACCGATTAGCCTAATCAATTCTAGAACTTTTGTTCATGAGAGAAAATGCTGCCCAATCGATTCCAACACTCTCTGTTCTCTGGTGAAAAATATCCCTAATCAATTGGCACTGCTAATCGATTGAGCTAATCAATCAAGTAGCTTTCTATGTTATCGCAAAAATATGACCAATCGATTGTCCTAATCGAATTAATTGTCCAATTGATTTCGGGACATTCTGTGCTTCTGAATTAGGCCTTCCAATTGATTGTTGGTTTGGACCAATCAATTACTCTATATCTGAATCTGCATTTAGGGTTTCTTTTCCTAACACTAAAGTCATCTGTGATTTGTTGGGAATTCCCACCTGCTCCTCACCAAATGTCTGGTTAACTTTTGATCCACTTAAAATTTTCCCAACCAATTTTTCGTTGGAACTTTCATTGTCTAGTTTTCAACAAGGTCTTCCACCGTCTACCTCCACTAGGTCTTCCATTGTCTAATTCTCAACTAGGTTTTCCATTGCTTAGCCCCGCTAGGATTTCCACTGCCTAGTTTCCAATTAGGTATTTTCGTTGCCTAACCCAGCTAGGACTTACATTGCCTAGTTCCCAATTAGGTCTTCACTGCCTAACCCCGCTAGGACTTCCATTGCTTAGTTCCCAACTAGGTCTTCCCATTATCTAATCTCCAGTTAGGACTTTTGTTGTCTAATTCCCAATTAGATCTTCACTACCTTACCCCGTTAGGACTTTCTATTACTTAGTTCTCAATGAGGACTTTCACCGCTAATCCCTATTAGGACTTTCTTTTGCCTAACCTCCGGTTAAGACTTTCTCAGTGAAATATCAGGTCCTCCCTTGACCTACATGACTTTTATCTCACATATTATCAAACATCGAAACTAAAGTTCTAACCAACCCGAGCTTAGTTAAACTGGTCAACTTTGACCTGAAGATGATTGCACCAACAAAGTTAAGTAGCACAAAATAAAACATCATTAACTATCTCCATAATTTTTTTAATAATCCAGATATTCAATTTTTACCTAATCATAGAAGTAATTGTCCCATAAAATTTTTTCATTGATCACTAGTATAAATCGGGACTTGCAGAGATTGCCCATCATCGTTCATCCCATTTTTTACCATCTCACCATATTATCTCCATTCTTACAACTTGTGCAAATAATTCAATAAAATTGATGGCATATCGCTACAAATATCCATTTAGAATATGCCAAACTTTGTGTTTTAAATGGATCCATCTTTATTAAATTTGATTTTGTAGATTAATTTTAAATATTCAATCACTTTTTTCTTTTTGGTAAATCAAAGAGCTTCTATGTTTGGTTTTTTTGAATAAATGTCAATTTATCATCGAATGCCTTTTCCATGCTTTGATTATAATAATGGGTTCTTCCCGGTCATTAGGCGAAAAAAATACAAATATTACATGAATTTTTTTTTTTTGGAGGTGATTCACTTCTAAAATGTTTAAGAGTCTTTATGATTTGATGATGGAGAGAAGACCTATAGAGATTGAGCCCATCATCTTCTTGAAACATAAAACCGTTCATCCATTTCAACCACTAATCTTGGCATAACTATCATTTATAATGGCAGTGCTAATTGTAGGGATCTATAGGTAAAAATATTTTAAAAACGTAGCGGAAATAATAGATCCCACGAGCAATCCATGCGAAAGAAAGATTCATACAAAGATAGATTTACAAATTCCTATCTTATAAGTATAACTTTGTAGCGTGCCCCTCAATTATCCTGTTCATCCAAGGTATGCCGGATCTCTTATATGTTCAAGTGCCTGTGCCTCTATGCGTATCCACATGAACATAATCTCTCAAGCTTTGGAGAAGAATCACCTTTGTGGTGCTAGCTACAAGAGGAGATTCACAAAGCAAGAAGGAGAGGAGGAGAAGGGTTCAGCCAACGGGAAGGAGGAGAAGAAAAATAACATGAACATCATCCAAATAATAAGAAAAACTCTTCATATTCATCTCATGAATATGAAGAGTTTTTGTCCCTTTAGCTTCCCTCCATTAAAGCCAATAAAAACCCAATTAGAGTACATGTTTCTCATGTGACTCTTCAATTTTTTTTATCCAATGAAGAGAAACTTTTTATCTTCCTCTATTATTAATTCATTAAACATTTTAATGAATTAATATCTCATTCAAATATGGTTGAGTCTAATCTAAATGAGTCTAACTCAAATTAGATCTCAATCCCATAATCCAATTGGATTCACTTGAGTCTAACTCAATTAATCCAATTCGGATCAAATCTTAGTCAAACTAAGATCAATTAATCTCCGAAGCATCGTGTCCTTAGTGTGTGGCCCAATAGGTTCTTGTAACGTTGGCAATGTGTTTAAACTACTTTAAACACATAAGCAATGAGCGACATCTAGAAATGCATCATTGCTACCCAAGTGACGAGAAAGTCGAAATCCGACTTAGCCTCCGTGACTATGATAATGTATGATATTGTCCTTCTATCCATGATATCTAGATTGGCTAATGAGGCATAGATTGTGTCATCCTCGATATCAATCTTTATGTTTCATGATCCCTAAGTAGACTTACTCATACAAATGATCTCAATATCTCATATTGACTTATTTGAGCATGACCATGCGTTTTAATAGTCCTACTCGATCAAAGGGCCTACAGATATCACTCCCATCATATGGGAGGGATAGATCCTATCTACATCACTCACATCCCTCCACATAATTTATTACATACCCAATGATCGCCTTTATAGTCCACCTTGTTATGGGTGACGTTTGACGATACCACAGTACATAACTCTATATGTAGGGAACCGTAGTGACTTCAGGTCTAAGGACTATTCATACTAATAGTCATATGAGAAAGTTTATGATACTCATATGACAATCTATGAAACATTCTCATGGCGGGTCAATTAAGTACACATTCTCTAATGTATACTCATGTATCAACTTGATATCACATATGTTGGGTATGGCTTGGCGGGTTTCCCTAGTAAATACTTGGTCGTCTTTGAGAGACCTCTCTATGTCTACGGATTAAAAATTAATCCGAATGGAGACCCGTCTCCCAACGACCATCTCGTCATCGTATCGTTCGGTACGAATTACAACTTGGCCAATCACAAAGATCAAGCCTTTAATTCTCCTAACCAAACGACCATGGAAAAGACGACGAGTGGATCATCAGTTTTTGTGTTTATAATCGGGGTCCAACTAATTAATTATCAATATTAATTTATGAATAATTAAACACATGATAATTAATTATTAGCCACATAAAATGACAAGAAAATCAAAGGAGCCAAGGAAGAGTTTATACCTTCTGTTACTTTACGATCTTCTACCGTATGACCCTCCCCACTTGGATGTCATGTGGGCAACGATCTACCAAGAATCGTGGTCACCAAGTCGATCCCTTCTCCTTACGCCAACCAAGCTCTATCCAAAGGGTTGCCGTCGGCCACTCTAAGAAGAATATCGAAACACAAACCCTATTACTCCTTTCCTCCATCGTCGACGCCCGAGCTGTGAGTTGCGTTCCTGCCTTGGAGAAATCTACAAGTTGCATGAGTAACTTTTCTAGAGTAACATCTCCAAGTTGCATGAGCAACTTCTCCGCAGAAAATTTCTTTTCTGCAAGTTGCTCCATGTTACAACTTCTTCACAGCTTGAAGTAGGCACCAGATCTGTGGTCTTTGTCCACCACCGAAGGTAGCGCCAGGTGGTCTTTCTCCACCGTCGAAGTCAGCGCCCACCGAGTGCTCCATTGGCTCAAGTTGTGTGAGCAACCTGAGCACTGCTTCCTCTGCAAAGCCGAAATCAGCTAAGAGAACTGCGCCCACCATCTGTGACTTTTTCTCCCTTGAGAAAACTTCACAGCGCCCACCATCTTTGACTTTTTTTCTCCCTTTAGAAAACTTCACAGCTTCTCAAGCGTGGAGAAGGTCCTACTGTTCAGCGCCGCAGAGAGAGTGAGAGGAGGAGAGTGTTGGATCGAGAATAATGATAGAGGAGAGGGGGGTGAATATCGTAAAACGTTTCGGATATAGTTTTAAGAGAATGAGCAGCGGAAATTAAAAACACAAACACAAACACGAACACATGGATTTACTTGGTTCGGAGTCGCGGTCGGCTCCTACTCCAAGGCCCACGGTCGTTGACCGTTTACTGGGGGCAATTCTATATGTGCGTAAAAGGTTTACAGAAAGATTACAGTTGTAGTACAATAAATTAAAACTTAAGCTCTTTCGTTACCGACGCCCGTTGTAGATTATACTTCTGAGCAAAGGGTCGTCGTCGGCGCTTCAATCTCGAGTTGAGAGGTTTTTGCAGCAGAGCGCTTGAGTCGAAGAGCGTAGTGGCGTTGGAATGATGTGTTGAGAAGCCTTGGGGGTCGAGGGCTATTTATAGTAGTCCTGAGGGCCCCCTGGACATTGGGGGCGCCCTCTATGTGGCCTTCGATCCGCAACAATCACAGTCAGCCCTTATCCCTCAAGGATCGGGCTCGAGGTTTGACGGGGGCGCCCGGGAAGCAGGGGGCGCCCGGGTTGACTCGGTCTGCTGGCTTCTCGCTTGCTCAAACTCTATCCGCTTCGTTGGCTAGGACCTAGGGCGCCCTAAGCATCCGGGGCGCCCGGGAGCAAGGGGGCGCCCGGGAGCATAGGCTTTCGAAGCGTTTTCTTGCTAACTCTTTGTTTGGCTTTGACTTAGGGAGCCCGGGACCTCCCGGGCGCCCAACCTAGCTGTTGCTTCTCTCCTTTGGAGCGTTCTGAGCTGCAGAGACTCATTCCTTCGGTCCTGCATCCAGGGTTAGTACCAAACAAAACAAAGCAAGCATGTTAGTGCATTTTACAGCCGTAGCTGTCTTGGTTCTGACTTTGGGTCTCCAAAATGGAGCCCTAGGTCGAGCCGACGCCTACTGTTCCCTCGACGGGGAATGCGTCCTCACCTACTCCTCTCAGGAGAGTTTACCTTTTACCAACCGGCTCCTCCGGTTAGACTTTTGCCTGATGCACCTGACCAGGTCTTCGTGCCCACCTTCCGAGCAGGTCTTCGGTGCCCAGCTCCTTGCTAGGGCTTCGTGCCCAGTCCTTGACCAGGACTTCGTGCCCACCTTCCGAGCAGGTCTTCGGTGCCCAGCTCCTTGCCAGGCCTTCGTGCCCAGTCCTCGACTAGGACTTCGTGCCTAGTGTACCTAGGCTTCTTTTCCTCTACACTTAGTAAATATGTTAGATCAACATTATATCTTAACTTTTGAACCCTTTGCCATTATCAAAACACAGGTTCGACTTGGGTGCTGTCTACACCAACAATCTCCCCCTTTTTGATTTATGACAACCCGGTTCAAAAAGTTAAGTTAATTACAACAGGTGATATAACAGTTTAGTTTTCTCCCCTGGAAGGAATCTCCCCCTAGGTTTTTCAAAAGTTCGTTGGGATTGAAAAAATTTCTAAGTCTAAAGATGGAATTGATTTTTCAACACTTAGAACATTTTTCAACAGAAGTTTTAGAAGCTATTTTCCAAAAGATCAATTTTGGTCCAAAAAAAATTTGATTTGGACACTTAGAAACTTTACACTTAGAAAAATTTACATAAAAAACTTAGTAGAATCATTTTCTAAAGTTTAACAAAAAATTCAATCTCTTTAGTGCTTTAGAAACTTTTCTATTCAAGATAAATACTTAGAAAAAGTTTTGAACATAGCTTGAGTTTAAGTACTTTGAAATACTTTTGTAAGCAGCTTTGGTCAAGTACTTAAAAATAATTTTGAAATTGGGTTAAGTCAAGTACTTAGAATTTTTTGAAAACAATTTAAGTCAAGTACTACTTAGAAATTTTTGAAAATAATTTAAGTCAAATACTTTTGAAACAGTTTTAAAAAAAATTTAGCTTAAGTACTTTGAAAGCAGTTTTGAAAAAAAACACTTAGCTTAAACTTTTTGATAAGAAAGGATAAAGTTTAGAATTTTAAAAAAATTTAAAGCTTCTCTCTTTTCCTATCTCTCCCCCTTTGCCATATATCAAAAGCAAAGCAGCATAGCTAAAATAAATAAATTGCATAAGGATATAATAATATGCTGTACTGAATCAATTCAAGATGTAAACTGAATCAAATCAATTGAAATTATTTCTGTAGGGTCCTGTCTAACTCAATTAGCTACTAACTAACTGTTATAAACAGTAGTTTTCGCTAGGGTTAGTCAAGTTAAGTGTTCTGTTCAAGGTAGATTTTTTAAACTTGATACTTAACCTGATTACTGTTTAAGTTGTATTTAGTGCCCCAATTACTGCAGATGCACTAATCTACATCTTGAATTAAGGCAAAGACCTATGCATCTCAACCCATTCTAGGTTATCAGTCAAAAGTACCCTAAGGTGCTTGTGAGATGCTGGCTTCTAAATCTATAGGTGCATGCAGTTCTAGGGTTAGGGTTGTTGATGCAGTCTGGCCCGGTTGTTGTTTTGGTGTTTGACAATGACTTAAGTTTAGTTGAGCAAATTATGGTTAAGTCCTGATCAGTGATTAGGCACGGGTTGATTGGAAATCCCGGTGAGTGAAGCCGGGTCCTGGTGAGTGAAGCCAGGTTGATTGGAAATCTCGGTGAGTGAAGCCGGGTCCTGGTGAGTGAAGCCAGGTGGTGGAAATCCCGGTGAGTGAAGCCGGGTCCTGGTGAGTGAAGCCAGGTTAGAAGAAATCCTGGTGAGTGAAGCCAGGTCCTAGCTTGGAGGGCTAGGTGTGGAAAAGTCCTAACTTGGAAGGTTGGGTGAAAAGTCCTAGCTTGGAGGGCTAGGTGAAAAGTCCTAACTTGGAGGGTTAGGTGAAAAGTCCCAACTGGAGGGTTAGGTGAAAAACCCTGGTGAGTGAAGCCAGGTCCTAGTGAGTGAAGCTAGGTTGGATGAAATCCTGACTTGGAGGGTCAGGTCCCTAGCTTGGAGGGCTAGGGTGGATGAAATCCTGACTTGGAGGGTCAGGTCCCTAGCTTGGAGGGCTAGGGTGGATGAAATCCTAGCTTGGAGGGCTAGGTTGAGTCCCTGGATCGGTCTGGTGACCGATCAGGGAGTTTGGCACGCTGCTCCTTCGTGGATCGGTCTGGTGACCGATCTAGCGATGTTTGATCGGTCTGGTGACCGATCAGGGAGTGTGTGTTTCACTCACTGCACAGCTCCTGATCGGTCTGGTGACCGATCAGGGAGCGAACAGTGAGTTGAGTTCCCTTGCTAATCAGGTCCAGAACGGTCCGGTGACCGTTCAGAGACTTATGATTTGATTAAAGAATCACTGTTCACTCAAGCCTGATTGGTCTGGTGACCGATCAGGCTGGAGCCTGATTGGTCTGGTGACCGATCAGGCTGGAGCCTGATTGGTCTGGTGACCGATCAGGCAGGAGCCTGATTGGTCTGGGGACCAATCAGGAGTGTGCAGAAGCTGCTGGATCGGTCTGGTGACCGATCAGGCTCCTCCCTGATCGGTCTGGGGACCGATCAGGAGCAGAACTTTAATTCAAATATGCTGTCAGAAGTCTGTTTTCACTGCCGATTCTCTGCTACTTTCTGATTTCTCTTTGATATGCATTGCTAAGCCTCTGTTGGAGTGTGCAGGTGATAGCAGGTGATTCAAACACTCAAGGAGGGTCAATGAGAGGCTTTCCTTGGAGCAGGTTTGGATCTATTGTGTTTTTAGGTCTCAACGGCATCTGGCGCAACTGGCAACTGACGAAGGCACGACTGACAACTGACGGAGGCTCAGCTGGAGGAGTGTCCAGTGGACTGAGTGCTCAGAGAGGTCAGTGGGTCAGAGTGTGAGTCAGTGGTGCTGATGGAGCTGGCGACGTTGAGCAGGAGCTTAAGAGACGAAGCTGGATGCAGAGGAGCGGGGCGAACAAGACAGAAACTTGAGAAGTTTGGCTGGGCTGTATTCGTGCTCTCTGTTGCTTTGTGCTTAAGTGATCTTGTTGCATTCCTGTGAGAGCTTTATGAGTGTTCCTTCTTGTGTGATCTCCTGTACTCAAGTTCTATCATCCGTGAGATCTGTGGAGAGGTTTCTCCACCGAGAAGGAGGCTCTATCTTATCCGGGTTCACCGGGGCTTGATCTGCCGACGATTAAGGGATCGCCCACCTTACGGGCACGCCAAGGAGTAGGGGCAAGTTATCCCCGAACCTTGTACATCGCTGTGTCATCTTGTTTGCTGTGTTTGTTTTGATTTCTGTTTCTGCACTTGTGTGTTTGCTTCCGCTACCTAACTCTTGAAGTGCAGAAAGATTTGAAAAGCTGAAACAAATTGTGTCGGGCTATATTCACCCCCCTCTATAACCATCTCATCCCCAACAAGGGCCTAGGCTAAGTCCATTTGCGAAAACACCCTAGTTTTAAAGGGGGTAGTTTTTAAAATAAAACTAAGTCAAAAAATTATTAAAAAGAAAAAACTAAAAAGATTTTTCAAACTAATTAAAAGCTGATTTTGAAATTAAGTAAAGCAGTTTTTAAAATTATTTTAAAAATTGAAGCAGCAAGTAAAGCAATTTAAAAACCAAAAAATAGAGTAAACCTATTTTACCAAGCATAATCCTAACTGCCTTCTTAGTGAGCTGAACTCAGACTCAGGTAGGGGTTTGGTGAATATGTCAGCTAAGTTAGATTTAGAGTCTACATGCTTAAGGACTATCTCACCCCTGGCTACATGATCTCTCACAAAGTGGTGTTTAACTTCTATGTGTTTAGTTCTGAAATGTTAGATTGGGTTTTTAGTTAGATTAATTGAGCTTATATTGTCAATGAAGACCTGAGTTTGAGTGTAGTTAAGTTGGAAGTCCTTAAGAGTGTGCATCATCCATAATAGTTGTGCTACACACTCTCCTAAGGCAACATACTCAGCTTCAGTCGTGGATAGAGCTACACAGTGTTGTTTTTTGCTGCACCAACTTACTAGACTATTTCCTAACAGTTGGCAGCTTCCACTTGTGCTCTTTCTATCTAATTTACAACCAGCGTAGTCAGAATCTGAGTATCCTGACAAATCGAAGGTTGAGGTCCTAGGATACCAAATCCCTACATTTAGGGTGCCCTTAATATATCTTAGTATTCTTTTTAGGGCTGCTTGGTGCGTTTCCTTAGCACAGGTTTGGTATCTAGCACACATTCCTATAGCAAAAAGGACATTAGATCTGCTGGCTGTAAGATACAGTAGACTTCCAATCATACTCCTATAAAGTTTAAGATCTACTGGTTTACCATCAGGGTTACTATCTATTTTTACATTTGTGGCCATTGGGGTACTTATGCTTTTAGAGTTATTGATGGACCCAAACTAAGTGTCACGAAAGTGGGTCTCAAATTTAGATATTTATAAATGCTGGAAACCCTTTTTGCAATCAAAGAATAAAAGCGTAGTAAAGAGGCCACAGGTCGTATTTTTCCTAGGGCTAGTTCAAGTTGTTTGATTCGAATTTGTGTTTATGTGTCGTTGATATTTTTGGGTTTTCAAACAAAATCTGGGTTTTGGTTTAAATTATAAAGGAAAACTCACAAGAAAAGGAAGACATGTAACTAAATGAACTTGACAAAACAATAGCAATTAATAAACTCAACTAATTCTGAATTTCCTTGACTAATGCAAGTAGCTAAATTCGGAAATGAATTAGATAACCAAAGCAATTCAAACGCTAAGAAAATTGAACCAACAAAATAGCTGAATTTGGATTGAAACTAAGGCAAGAACTTCAAACCTAATTGTAGCAATAACACTTGATTCTAATGCTGAATTTAAAATCTAGATGCTGTAGCTAGCTGTACCCGAAACAAACTGATTACAAGCTCAATGGCACACTAAAACTTGCACTTAACTTGATGCCAAACTCTGTCTAAATTGCACTTGATACACAGTTCAGAATTTACCAACTTGATAGACCAAGATGAGAAAACTATTGTGCCAAAGATGATCCTAAATTGCTTCGACTGTAAACTGACAAATACGAATTGCTAACTGATCAATCCTGTATGGAAAACAAAACTATTAGGGACATGATCTCCTGGATAGATGAAACAAAGCAACAATGAAGTAAGGACTGAGCAGTTTGGAATGCAAGAATGCAAACTGAATATAGAAATAAAATTCAGCAGCTAAAGAGTGTAAACTGAATGCAGAAATGAAACAAAGCAACTGAAATGAAACAACAGAAATTAGAGGACATGAATGCAGAAGCAATCTGAATGCAAGAAGAAAACTTGGTAGCTAAAGGTTGCAACCCAGTACTGACATGCAAGGGCAGCAACAGGAATTCTGATACGCAACAACTCAGCTGAATGGAAATGCAGAAATGCAACTGAATGCTAAACAAACTCGGATCAAATGCTTTAGCTAGCTAACTGTTGTCTTCAACCTCAGGAATTAAAACTAAGCCTGAATTGAATTTGAAAGGAACTGAAAAATTCAGAGCGAAACTAGCATTTGCAGAAACAAGAATTCTGATACGCTACAAATTGATACGCGAACAATTTAACAAGAAATAGACTGAATTAGAACAGATATGTCACATAATGAGATCCCTAACTGATTACCATGCAGAAATGAAACCTAATTAAGGCTGAAATGATTCAGAAATGAAAATTACAACAGTTGATACAAAAACAGAAATGAAATTGCAGCTGAAACTGAAATTACAGCTAAAGAAAACAGAAATGCGTTAAGAACTAAGCCTCGAATCATTTCCTTGGTTTAAAACCTCCTTGCCGTCACACAAGAGCAAGCCAAGAACCCCTTCAACTCGCAAATCAATGAAAATTGGCTTCAATTTCAAATCTACTCACATATTTGCACGCAGCTGGAAATCCAATCCGATCTCTTTGATCTGGCGATGAAAGAATACTATGAAAATTGGGTGATGATCAAAGTGCTCCAGAGACCCTCCAGATAGCTCCGATTGAAGAAAATAGCACAAAATCACAATCAAATTGACCAGAAATCAGAAACTGATGAAACCCTCACTCAGCCCCTGTTCTGATGCAAATCCGAGCTAGAAATTTCATAGACACCTCCTCCAATGATCCAGATCTTGCTCCAAGATGCTGATCGAGTTGGCCACGCCTTCAGATGGAAGAAATCGCCGAAGAAATGAAGAAGAAAATGAAGAAGAACGAGTACTGAAGCTGGAAATGGCGAAGACGCGACGCTGAGATCTGAACAGGGGATCAGTTTAAGTAGTTAAAACAGTGAACGGCTCAGATTAACCCCACTCCATCCAACGGTTGATCCTTATCCGATCTGAACCAAAACTCTCAGATGTTGATCAAGGGTCAAGATCTATCTCTCAGTGGCTCGGATCCTCCAAATTTGCAACGGATGGCTCAGATCAAGCTAATCTTTGAATGAATGGTCTAGGTCTCTCTGATCATGATCCAAAGGCTAGATGATCTCCGATTGGCCTGAAACCTTCTGATCTGGATCTGATCGCTCGATTAACCTTAATCCCAGCTCGGATTGATCAGAAGTTCTCGAATGGCCAAGATCTAACCGTTTCCGCATCGGACGGTCCAAATTAGTTAACGCTTGATCACTTGATCCAATCCACTTTTGACTCAACTTTGACCCAACATGACCCAGGTCCCTAATCCTTCCAAGCCTACAAAAGTAGATTAAAAATTTAGTGACAAAACAACTCAAATATATAAAAATTTGCAATTAGGTCCAAAAAGAATATAAATCCTAGAACCTAGGGTAAATCCACCATTAAGCAAGTAAAACATGGGTCAAACACGGATTTTAGCATATGAAATGATCAATAAAATGATACTTATCAGTTATCCATTTTAAATTTCTTTATTAACTCTTTAGCATATTTGGATTGATGGACATAGTTTCCATCCCTAGTTTGTTTAATTTGTAACCCTAGAAAGAAGTTAAGCTCACCAACTAAGCTCATTTCAAACTCATTTTCCATTATTTTAACGAATTCTTTTAAGAAATTTGAGTTAGTAGACCCAAAGATTATGTCATCGACGTAGATTTGGGCAATAAAGATTTCTTTTCCTAAGATTTTAATAAATAGGGTTGAGTCAATTTGTCCTTGTTTAAATTCTTTAGAAATTAGGTAGGTTGATAAGCGTTCATACTAGGCCCTAGGTGCTTGTTTTAGTCCATAAAGTGCTTTAGTAAGTTTGTAAACATGATCAAGTCTTTCTAAGTCCTCAAAACCAGGGGATTGTCCTACATAGACTTCATCCTTAATGAATCCATTTAGAAAGGCTGACTTTACATCCATTTGGTATAGTTTAAATCTTTTATGGGATGCAAAGGCTAATAACATCCTAATGGACTCAAGTCTAGCTACCGGGGCATAGGTTTCGTTATAATCTAACCCTTCTACCTGACTGAATCCTTTCGCTACTAAGTGAGCTTTATTTCTGACTATCTCTCCTTGATCATTTAACTTATTCCTAAAAACCCACTTAGTGTCAATGACGGATTTGCCCTCGGGTTTAGGTACTAGTTCCCAGACTTGGTTCCTTTCAAATTGGGCTAATTCTTCTTGCATAGCTATGATCCAATCAGGATCAGGTAGGGCTTCCTTTATAGTCTTAGGTTCAATTTTTGAAATCATTGCTATCTGACTAAGGTTTCTATAGGAAGACCTAGTTCTGACTCCTAAAGTTGGATCACCCACAATTTGATCAGTAGGGTGACTAAGTCTGGGTTTCTTGGTTTTTCTAGAACTTGGTTCAGCCTCAGGTCCGGCTGGTCGATTTGGTTCAATATTTGGTTCAATGTTTGGTTCAACATTTGGTTCAATTGACTCAGAAGTTGGTTCAATAGTTAGTTCATTTAAGGGTTCAATTAAAGGTTCAACTGTTTGTTCATTGTCTTCTTGATCAGTTTTTGATGAAGTTAGATCTGGATTATCAGATTTTGAGTTGATTTCTTCATCAAATATTAAATTTGTTGTTTCTTCAATTTTCTTAGTTTGTTTGTTGGAAACCCTATAGGCTCTACTTGTGGTTGAATATCCTAGGAAGATGCCTGGGGTTGACTTAGACTGGAATTTACCTAGATAGTCCTTGGTGTTTAGGATATGGACTTTACACCCAAAGACCCTTAGGTAGTGTAGGTTTGGAAGTCTATCGTAGTATAATTCATAGGGTGTTTTATTGTGTCGTTTGTTAATTAGTACCCTATTTTGGATGTAGCAAGCCATACTCATTACTTCTGCCCAATATTGGTTAGCTAAGTTGAATTCATTGAGCATAGCCCTAGTGGCTTCCTGTAGGGTTCTATTTTTCCTTTCGACTATGCCATTTTGCTGGGGGGTTCTAGGACACGAAAATTCATGTATATACCCATTTATCTTATAAAATTCCTCGAATCGTTGATTTTCAAATTCTCCCCCGTGGTCACTCCTAAGTCTTTTGATTTTTGTATCGTTTTGATTTTCAATTAACTTACAAAAGTCATTAAATAGGTTTAGGGTTTCATCTTTGGTCTTTAGAAACCTATCCCAGGTAAACCTAGAGTAATCATCAACTATTACTAAACAGTACCGGTTTCCGCTTAGTGACTTGGCTCCATGTGAATCAAATAGGTCAAGGTGTAGGACCTCAAGTGTGGTTTGAGTTAGATCAGATTGAATTAGTTTGTGATTAGACCTGGTTTGTTTACCTTGATTACATGATTCACATATTAAGTTTTCATGATTTTTAATTTTAGGGATACTTTTAATTAGGTCAAGTTGGGTGATTTTCGAAATTATTCTCAAATTTGTGTGACCTAATCTCCTATGCCAGAGGTTTGATTGTTCTAACTGAGTTAACATGCACTTAGGTTCTAGAGGTAGGTTTATAGTGTAAACATTATTTTTCCTGATGCACTTAAGCATGATTTCTGAGTCTTGCAAGTTTCTAATCAGGTAGTTAGAATTGGTAAAGGTAACTACATAACCAGTATCACACAATTGACTTACGCTAAGCAAGTTAAATTTAAAATTTTCAACCAAAAGAATTTTCTTAATAACAAAGTCAGATTTAAGTTCAATATTACCTGACCCAATCACCTTGAGTGTAGCATTGTTGCCAAATGCTACTGAGCCTAGATTTTTGAACTTGAGTTTGGTGAATTTCAATTTATCCCCAGTCATGTGTCTGGAGCATCCGCTATCCAACATCCATTGGTCTAAATCTTTATTTTCCTACACATAAAGAGTTTTGTTGATTTGGATCCAATTATAATCAGGAATAGCCTAAACTGATTTTCACAGCCTAGTCTGTCTCACCCAAATCTAGGGTTATCAATCACGTTAGCCTTATAGGTTTTGTGAGACAAGTTTTAGTAGATAAAATTATTTTGTAAAATCATGATTTATTTTGAAAAAGTTAAATTAATTTTGAAAACAGTTGATTTTGAGTTTATTAAAAAAAATATTTGAATCTATAATTAATTGAAAATTTGTGTTAGATTCGAATTTTACAAAGAATAATTTAAATTTGAATTTCAAAAATTGGCTTTCAGGTCTTGGCGAGGCACTAGGCCTTCTTTGGCCGTAGCCTTATTGGATCATCAACCCTTTCCTTGACAAAGCCTTTTAATGAAATTTCATTTTCAAAATTATTTTTTGAAAAATTCTGGTCCAAATAGCTCGGGTCTTGGATCGATAGCTTCGGCTAGTTTCACCAGTCTAAAGAGACCAAGTAGAGTATACTTGACCTTATTAGAATTGGCTTCCCTAACGTACTATCATCTCACCGCCACCCAATACTATGTTGTTTAAATTTCAGTTAAGTTGGTTCAGTCCTTAAACTAACCATTCCTAAGTCTAAGCATGGTAGATTGCATAAATTAAATAAACAAGCAATCATGCAATTTGAAAACAAGAATTGAAATTTATCTAACTATAAATATTATTTTTAATTTGGCTCCTCCTGGACTAAAGCCACGATAATGGTTCAGCAAGATGTGAATCTTGTCCTTGGGGATCCAATACTGATTTGATCCAGTTTGTTTGTTCAGGCATAGTTTGGGTACCCATGCCTGAATTTTAGGTCTGGACTGGTTCAGTACAGCATAGTAGGATCTTTGTCTAGATTTGGTTCTATAGCCTAATCCGGATCGATTTAGAACCGACTTCTGTTTTCCAAGAATCATGTCTAGACCCTTGGAACCAGAAGTGAACCGTTCTAATACTGTTCTGAGGTCCTTGATTTGAGTTTTCAAGGAGGAGTTCTCTTTCTCAAGTTTTTCAACTTGAGTAGAGGTTCCTTCTTGAACCTTCTCAGTTAAGGATCCAGAGTCAGCTCCCTCTTTCAGGAGTTTTACTTCCTGTCGGAGAGATTCGACTCGGAGTTTAGCTTTTGCCAAGTCTCGAGAAAGATATGTAATTAATTCGTTTAATTAACTTCTAGGAAAACCACTTACAGTGATTCCGCCATCCTCTGAAAACGTGAGTTTGCCGTCGTCCGACTCCGATTCTGACTCGGTCTCGATTTCTTCTGAGGTGGTTAGTGCAAGCAGGTTCGACTGTGGGGTCTCTTCTTCTTCTTCGGAGGAAGACTCGTCCCACGTTGCTTGAAGAGCCTTCTTTCTTCTTGCTTTCTTGGCTTCCTTTAGGTTAGGGCATTCCGATTTGAAATGACCCTTTTTGTTGCATTCGAAACAAGTCACACTTGATTTGTTCTTCGTTGGTTCAGCTGGATCGTCCTTCTTTCGGCTGGCTTTTCTTCTGTTGGATTGATTCTTCAATTCCTTGTAGTAGTTCCGGGCAAGCCGGACCAGCTTGGGTCGATCTTCTTTGTTGTCTTTTGAGTCTGAGTCTGAATCAGACTCGGGTGCAGGTTGAAGTTTCTTCTTGGTTGTCTTTTCAGCTTTACCTGCAACAAAGACAATGCCTTTCTCGGCCAGGGTGCAGTTAGTCCGCTCATGTAACTCAAGTTTTGAAAATAGTTCATCTAATTTAATTTTTGAAAGGTCCCTTGAAACTTTGTACGCATCTACCATAGATGCCCACAAGGTGTTTCTCGGGAAAGCATTAAGAGCGTACCTTATCAAGTCACGGTTTTCTACCTTGTGACCGATTGTGTGTAGTCCGTTCATTAACTCCTGAATTCTGGCGTGGAGCTGGGCTACTGTTTCATTGTCGTTCATCTTGATCATGTACAACTTGTTCAGGAGGAGATCTCTCTTGCTGATTCGAGTATCTGAAGTTCCTTTGTGTAGCTCGATCAGCTTACCCCACAGCTCCTTTGCACTGTTGAATGGTCCTACCTGATTCAACTCTTCCTTGGCCAGGCCGCATTGAAGTGTCTGGGTTGCTTTTGCATCAGCTTCGATTTTTCTTTTCAGAGCGGTGTCCCACTCAGCGTAAGACTGTGGCACTCCTTCAGCATTCTTTGAAATCTCCAGTCCAGACTGGATGATTATCCACATGTCCACCTGAGTTTTCAGGTGGACCTCCATTCTGCTCTTCTAGTAGGAGAAGTCCTCCCCACTGAAGAGCGGCGGTCTTGCGGTACTGAAGCCTTCTTGCATGGCCATTTAAGAATTTATCTAAAAATAAGAGTAAAAAGAAAGAAATATCCCAAGACTTGGTCTTGGATTAGTAGTGCGGGAAGAAGAAAAAAAAAATTTATCGAGGGGTGTTGCACTAATCTCGATTAACGATGAAAATTCAAAAATAATTTAAAAAGAAATCCGAAAAAAATTCTCAAATTGGTAGTTGCACCAGATTTGAGCTTCCCCGCTCTGATACCACTTGTTGGATTGAGAATAACAATAGAGGGGGGGGTGAATATCGTAAAACGTTTCGGATATAGTTTTAAGAGAATGAGCAGCGAAAATTAAAAACACAAACACAAACACGAACACACGGATTTACTTGGTTTAGAGTCGCGGTCGGCTCCTACTCCAAGGCCCACGGTCGTTGACCGTTTACTGGGGGCAATTCTATATGTGCGCAAAAGGTTTACAGAAAGATTACAGTTGTAGTACAGTAAATTAAAACTTAAGCTCTTTCGTTACCGACGCCCGTTGTAGATTATACTTCTGAGCAGAGGGTCGTCGTCGGCGCTTCAATCTCGAGTTGAGAGGTTTTTGGAGCAGAGCGCTTGAGTCGAAGAGCATAGTGGCGTTGGAATGATGTGTTGAGAAGCCTTGGGGGTCGAGGGCTATTTATAGCAGTCCTATGGGCGCCCTCTACGTGGCCTTTGATCCGCAACAATCACGGTCAGCCCTTATCTCTCAAGGATTGGGCTCGAGGTTTGACGGGGGCGCTCGGGAAGCAGGGGGCACCTGGGTTGACTCGGTCTGCTAGCATCTCACTTGCTCAAACTCTATCCACTTCGTTGGCTTGGACCCAAGGCGCCCTAAGCATCCGGGGCGCCCGGGAGCAAGGGGGTGCTCGGGAGCATAGGCTTCCGAAGCATTTTCTTGCTAACTCTTTGTTTGGCTTTGACTTAGGGCGCCCGGGACCTCCCGGGCGCCCAACCCAGCTGCTGCTCCTCTCCTTTGGAGCGTTCTGAGCTACAGAGACTCGTTCCTTCGGTCTTGCATCCAGGGTTAGTACCAAACAAAACAAAGCAAGCATGTTAGTGCATTTTACATCCATAACTGTCTTGGTTCTGATATTGGGTCTCCAAAATGGAGCCCTAGGTCGAGCCGACGCTTACTGTTCCCTCGACGAGGAACGCATCCTCACCTACTCCTCTCAGGAGAGTTTACCTTTTGCCAACCGGCTCCTCCGGTTGGACTTTTGCCCGATGCACCTGACCAGGTCTTCGTGCCCACCTTCCGAGCAGGTCTTCGGTGCCCAGTCCTTGCCAGGGCTTCGTGCCCAGTCCTTGACCAGGACTTCGTGCCCACCTTCCGAGCAGGTCTTCGGTGCCCAGCTCCTTGCCAGGGCTTCGTGCCCAGTCCTCGACCAGGACTTCGTGCCTAGTGTACCTAGGGCTTCTTTTCCTGTACACTTAGTAAATATGTTAGATCAACATTATATCTTAACTTTTGAACCCTTTGTCATTATCAAAACATAGGTTCGACTTGGGTGCTGTCTGCACCAACAGAGAGGAGAAGAGAAGCCTAGGGTTTTCTTGGATCAATTGGTTTCATGTCACATGGGATATATATAGTGTAACGCCCCAAATTTTCCACTCTAGCGTAGTAATAATGGAACATGTGGCCAAGAATAATATTATGAATTTAGGGGGAAAAGTTGCGAATAAAGAAATGTTAGACATTATCTTGACACGTAGTGGATGTGTGATGATTATGCTTAGGTATTATATTTAATGTTATGCTTAAGTATCCTACACATGTATGAATGAATAATGAAATGCATATGCATGTGTATGAATTAAATAAGTAGCATTCTCTAGGTGGGCTTTGGTTATGCAGGCTTGGAAAAAGAAAAAATAATAAAAGGAAGAGAAAGCAAAAAAAAGAGGAGGTGTCAAGGATTGAACCTTGGACCTCAAAGAAAAGCCAAGCCTTAAGAATGCATATGTAACCAATTCACCTAGCAAGGGAGTGCTATTAGAAGAGGATGGGAAATTATAGATAAGTGGGAAAGAAGATGAAGAGACACAAGAAAATTGAAGAGACACCATTAAAGAGGTGTTTGCCTCTTTACTCACCATAAAAGGTCATGAAGAGGAGGAAATGCCTAGGCATTTCAACCAAGAAACCTCCCCCTTTCTCTCCACCAAACTCTTCTCCTTCCTCCTCTTCCTCACCGAAATCCTTGTGGCCCTTGCTACCATTTTCAAGTCATTCACCTCTTAGAGAAAACCGGACCAAAAGAAGAGATCGAAGAACAAGAGGAGTGCTAGAGTTTAAGAGGTCTTTTCTTCTCCAAAACTTTGAGATCTTTTGGGAACATAAGCACAAGTGGTAAGACTCCCTCACCTGCAACATAATGGCTTTTTATGTGTTTTTTATGATTTTTTATGTTTGCTTGTGATGTTGGGTGAAAGAAAATGGAAGAAAATCTTGAGGGAAGTTTTGGCCATAAAGGGGTACCCCCCTTTTCTATGTCCAAAAACTTAAAGGAAGAGTTCATGAAATTGTTACTACCTTTTTGTAATGAATATATGATGAATACATGGTATTTGAATGCCCTCCATGATGTAAAAAACTTGGAAGAATTCGGCCAAGTCATGAAATGGAGAAATGTTGATGCATGAAGTAGACTATTGTTCTAATGATTGTTTCCTTGCTATATAAATGTTTTAGGCCAAGAAATTTTATGGAATCTATGCTAAGGGACCTCTATAACATTCGGACAAGCGACCTTAAATTATGCCTTAAAACAGATTTTTATAGACCTTCATGAAGTTATAGTTAAATCAAGTGATATGCATGTGATTGGGTGTTTTATTTCATGATGAAAATAATTTATACCTTAGGGTCAGTACCTTATTTAAGTTGTTTGAGCCTAAACTCATGCTTCATTCTATGAATTGATGTTTAGAAAATGTTACATGTACCCATATGCATGATAATCCAAGTAGAACTCTAGATCATACACCTAGACTAGTGTTTGGTGAAGTACAAACTACTTTTGCACTTGTGAATGAATTCTTATGAAAAATATGCTTTTATTCCCATGTTATATGAATGATTATGCTATGAAATCCCTACTGTGAGTTTTGACAAATTACAAGAATAAGGGTCAAGAATAGGTTCGAGTACAAAGCATGCCTCTAAACTAGTGTTTAATGAAGCCTAGACTACCTTTATGCTTGTATATGACCTTAATGGTAAAATATATTTTTGTTTACATGTTATATGAACTTTTTTACCATGTTATACATACTGTGAATTTTGGCCAATTACTAGAATAAAGGCTAAGAATAAGTTCAAGTACAATTAATGCACCTAAACTAGTGTTTAGTGAAGTCTAGACTACCAGTGTACTTGTAAATGACCTCTTATGTAATGTATGTTTTTATTTCCATGATTCTATGACTCTTATGCTATGATATCCTTGCTAAGAAGTTTCGGCTAGCATGTATTAAGATGAGAAAAGAATGATTAAACTAACATATTGCCTTAATTAAGACAAGCATGTTATAAGTATGATGTATTGATGAAACTAGCATGATGGTTGCTTCACTTACATGTGTTAAAAGAAAGGTCCTTCCATGTTTTGCTATTTATGCTAATGATTATGCCATGAAAGTATGCCTATGTTTATGAATGATTGAATGTCTATAGTACATGCAATATGAAAGAAAGAAAGAAAGAAAGGAATGCATGTTCTATATGAAAGAAAGAAAGAAAAGAAAAGAATGCATATATGTATTTTACTTTAAAGAATGGCTTGTACCGGGTCTTGAAAAAGATCCACGGTTCTGGACTACCGAAGCTGTCCCTAGGCTGAAAGATAGTAAGCCTAGAATGTAGACCCCCTGTAGGTCGGGATTAGCTACCTCGCATCCTACATAGGGGTATGCGCGCAAAAGAAAGAATGGGTACAAAGCCAGGGACCCCAAAGAAGATGATGTATATGATTTTAAAGTATTATTTACTATGTTTTCTAAAGAGCATCCTAATGTTTTGAAATGCACATGTTCTATGTTTATATGTCTTCATGTACTTATGTGCCTTATGAATTTTATGCTATCCATGAAATGTTGTATGTTTTAAAATGCATGCGACGTACGGATTTAGTGAGTAGGAAAGAGCTTACTAAGTTTTATACTTATAGTTTGTTTGCTTATGTTGCAGATCAACATAGAAATTACTAAAGAAAGGGAAGTTGCAGGAAGGGCTAATGTGTGTGGTGGTGACTTGGCTAATCGATCCACTTTAATGCCATCTATAGACTTAGTTCTTATTTCTAATAAGACATATGTTGCTACCTTATGCATGATACTTGCTAGTTCTTTTGGAGTTTATGGATGCTATTAGATGTTATATGATGTTATTACTTCCTTATCGTTGCATATGCTTTTAGTTATGTTTCATTTCCGCTGCAATGTTAGATTCATACGCAATGATATAAGTAAGTAAGAAAAAAAAAAGTTAAAGGTATCGCGCTGCCTAAACGGTAAGGGGCGGGCGTTACATATAGGGCTACGATAGGGACTATGAGGAGTTGGATCTTGGCCTGCTAATGGATCCAAACCTGATCCATTAATGAAGATTCATTCCACTAAAGGATCTCCATTGAATTACCTCACCAACCCCCATATTTTCATATGGGCTCCACCTATTATGAGCACATATATCCCCCCGTGTTTAAGATATCAAATGTCTGTCGATTAATTTAAATTACTGACAATTTTAATTAATTAACTTCTGGCTCCTTGACTAGTATCACTCAACCTTATCATCATGTTGGATCAAATCCACCTGCAGGGTTTAACATGATGAACCTTATAAGCTCATCAAGGGGGAATCATCATCCCGACTCACCAGGACACGGATTCCGTCAATAATCAACGACACACCATATAATTAAAATTATTCCCAACTTACCGGGCCTATCGATTTAACAGAATAAATCTTGTCCATTGGTAAATCAAAGAAATAAATACTAACTATACGTGCCCGTTATTATATCAGGATTTAGGGATTGTACTCCATAATAATCTGAGGTCCAATCCAATTATCAAGTCAGTATAAATTGGATGACCTCTGATTTTGGTCCTGCTCAATGCACACAATGCACACTAGTGTAATTCTATGGTCATGACAAACCACACCTAATTACACTACAACCATCCTGATGGTTTGTCCAACTCCATCTCGGCTTTGAGCCTCTGCTTATACTATGCAAGGAACTGATAACATGATCTTTTGTGTGTCACCACACACCATGTTATCTACAATGCAATGTATCAGACTTTTATGCATATACTAATATGAATACGCATCAGTGTTATTATGATTCTCTTTCAAAATGTGGATGACCATACAGAAAAGGCAAGACTTTTAGTATACATCCTAACAATCTTCCACTTATACTCAAAGACGTTGCTGCCTTCAAAATGTCATACATCTAACTCCCTGATCCTTCACATGCCTAAAGCTCTCGCTATCAAGGCCTCAGTGAAAAAGAACTCTCAGGTTGTCCTCTGATGTAATCTAGGCAATAACAGCTTTTCCTCTCCTAGGTGGTACTTGCGCTCTATGTGTTTACTCGACTTATGGGCTCGTGATTCATTGAGTTTGCAACTGCACCATTGTTTATCACAACAAAATGTGATAGCTTTCGGCAAACCAGGAATCACATCCAAGTCCAACTTGAGGTTCCTGAACCATACAACTTTTTTTTGGCTTCCACAAAGGCTGCCACATCCTCAGCTTCCATGGTGGAGTCCGCCACGCAATCGTTGCGCGACACTCCTCCAACCTATGGTTCTACCTCCTAAAGTAAACACAAAACCCCAAGGAATACTTATATTTGCCCCTATCCGATTGGAAGTCTATATCCGTATAACCCATAGAGAATTGGTCTGCCCGGTAAACCAACTTATAATCCTTAGTCCTTCTTAGGCACTAATATATGCTTTTACCGCAATCCAATTTTCTTAACCTGGGTTACTTTGATATCTGCTAACCATGCCCACGGCAAAGCAGATATCCTGTCTCATTTTTAGCATACCTGAGGCTTCCTTCAGCCGACGCATAAAGAACCACCTTCATCTGCTCTATCTCCTTTGATGTATTAAAAACACATCTCCTTAGATAGAGCAGCCCCATAGCTAAAAAGTACAAAACCTTTCTTAGAGGTTTCCATGCTAAAACGAGCTAAGACACTGTCTCTGTATGAAGCTTCGGATAAGCACAACATCCTTTTCTGGTGATCCCTTAGAACTTTGATCATCAAGGATGTGTCCTGCTTCTCCTAAGTCCTTCATATCAACTATTTGGACAACCGTACCCTTACGTCTGATAATACTTTGTCATTGTTGCCAACTAACAAAATATTATTTACATATAGTACAAGAATACCACTACGTTTTCGTCACATTTCTTACATACACAGATCTCATCCGTCCTTTGAACAAATCCATATGACTGGATTATCTCTTCAAAGCGGATGTTCCTCGTCATAGGTTCAGGGATCTTGATTCATGGTCGCCAGGGATCGAGTCCGAAGACTCTCCCAAGAACATGAATCCTTCTGGTTGACTAACAACCCTCCCACTATGATGAGGTACCACCTGTGTATCTTCTGTGACACGTGGTGCAGTGACTTGTAATATATCATTTTGTACAGTTGGTACTAAGGTCGGAACGCCCCCTCTTAATTCTTCAAGAACTAGTCTACTCATGGGCTTGTGGTTCATCACATAATCCTTTTCTAAGAATTAGGCATTCGTGCCAACGATGACCCTCTGATCCTTAGGACTATAGAACCACCTTTCATTCCCCTAGGATAGCCTACGAACAAGCGCACGAGATTCCAACTTATCAGTATCCCTTTTCAGCACATGTGCTGAGCTATCCCATGTCCGAATATGTCTTAGACTTGGCTTTCGCCCAGGTCACACTTCTACGGGACTAGGAGGTACTGACCTAGATGGTATTAAGTATGTATGCTACCGTTTCCAGAACATATCCCCAGAATGAATTTTGGCAACTCGGAGCAGCTCATCATTGTCCTAACCATCTCCATAAGAGCTCTTTTCCTTCGCTCTGCTGCACTGTTCTGTTGGGGCGTACCAGATGTAGTCAATTGGGATTGAATCCCAGTCTCTGATAAGTATGCCCTAAACTCTCCCAAGTGGTACCCACCACCACGATCCGATCGTAGTGTCTTAATACTTTTACCTTGATGTTTCTCCACATCAGTCTTGAATTCTTTGAACTAATCAAAGATTCAGACTTGCGACCATCAAGTAAACGTATCCATACCTTTGAATATTCGTCTCATGATGTATTCAAAGCTACCTCTTTCCTGGATAAACATAGGACCACACAAATCAGAATGAACCAATTCTAACATATCTTTGACTCTATACCCCTCGGCCTTGAAAGACCTCTTGGTCATCTTACCTTCCAAGCAAGACTCAAAGGTTGGGAAGTCTCCCACCACCAATGTACCCAAGGGCCCATTGGCTATCGACCTTTGAATCCTACTAAGGTCAGTATGACCAAGCCTTAGATGCCAAAGATATGTTTGGTTCATCTTGGACGGAACCTTTCTCTTATTTTGATTAGATGATGAGCTATTAGTTACTATTTGCATCATGGGAGACTTTGGTTCTAATTGCTTAAATTGCTTATCCATGTTCCTAAACAGATAATCTTTCTATTCTACTTTTCATAACAAAAGGCAATAGAATATCCATTATTATTTCATAAACTGTACCAAAGTTCTTTTTAAATAATTAGGTACATAAAAGTAATTTTCTTAAAACCAAAATTTTATTTTCCTAAATAAAAATAAATAACTCCCACTGCAATAGTAGTCACCTCCGTAGCATATCCCATGTAGACAGTAATCTCTTCCTCAGCTAGTCGTTGGGCTTCTTGGAACCTCTGCAAAGAATTATAGACATGTTTAGTAGCATCCATATCTACACACCAGGTACCGGTAGATAACACCGCTAAACATGTTACAATGACAAAAGAAAAAGATATACCTTTCTCTTGACGACGGGGACAGTTCGCCTTCCAATGTCCAGTCTGCTGGCTCGTGAAGCACTTGTCTTTCGCTTCTTCACACCAGCCTGAGGTCCCTACGATCCAGTCGCCTTCTTGTACCCACCTTGTTTCTTCTTCTTCCTGCCTTTCGACACAGAAGTAGAAACCTTCTGAGTGACCAAGGCCTGTGAACTCTGACGAAAGAACCCCTCTAACGTCTGGAGTTCTCCTAGCAGTTCCCCCAACGTATACTCATGCTTATTCATGTTATAGTTGAGCAGGAACTGCTCAAAACTCCTAGGCAGAGATTGGAGTATTATATCGACCTGAGTTTCCCCGTCGATTTGTCCTCAAAGAACCTCAATCTCACTGAGGTGGGCCATCATTTTCAGGACATGATCCCTTACGGATGTCCCTTCGACCATAGTAGTCATCATCAGGTTCGTCATTGCAACCTGCCTAGCGGCCCGACCATGGTGCCCGAAGAGCTTCTTGAGGTTTAGCATCATGTCACAAGCAGTGGGCCTGATGCTGATGTTGGAATACATTTGACATAGATGCCAGAATGTAACACCGCGCCATCTCATCTGCCTTGACCAATTTCCTGTAACGCTCCCTCTACTCTTCACTATATCTGTCGCTAGGTTTTTCAGGACAGTCTTCGGAGAGTACAAATTTATACTCTTTGGCTGTAAGGACAATGTCTAGGTTTCTTTTCCAGTCAATGTAATTGGGTGTAGTAAGTTTGTTCTCCTTAAGTATAGTTGCTATGGGATTAAAGGCCATTTTGAAAATCTTGAGAATCACAACATGCACTACTTTAGAATTTGAAAATAAATTGATTCCTCAAACAATAAATTTTCAAAATCAACCAACACCTCAAACACCGAAAACATGCATGCCACGTTAGTGTGGGCGTATACGAATTCTGTTGGTGCAGGAAGCACCATATCGAACCATGTTTTGATATTGGCAAAGGGTTCAAAGTTAAGTATTATTGGTGATCTAACAATGTTACTCAAGTGTGCAGGAAAAGTCCTAGCGAAGGGTTGCTAGGCACCTGGCGAAGGGCTGCCAGGAAACAAAGTCCTAGCAAAGGGCTGCTAGGCACTTGGCGAAGGGCTGCCAGGAAAAGTCCTAGCGAAGGGCTGCTAGGCACCTGGCGAAGGCTACCAGGAAACAAAGTCCTAGCGAAGGGCTGCTAGGCACCTGGCGAAGGGCAGCCAGGAAACAAAGTCCTAGCGAAGGGCTGCTAGGCACCTGGCGAAGGGCTGCCAGGAAACAAAGTCCTAGCGAAGGGCTGCTAGGCACCTGGCGAAGGACTGCTAGGATCCAAAGCCCTAGCGAAGGACTGCTAGGCACCTGGCGAAGGAATGCCAGGATACAAAGACCTAGCGAAGGACTGCTAGGCACCAGGCCAAGGACGGCTTGGTACTGAAGACCTGGAGAAGGACAGCCAGGCACCTAGCGAAGGACTGTTGGGCAGAAGTCCAACCGGAGGAGCCGGTTGGCATCAGGTACATTCTCCCTAGAGGAGTAGGTGAGGACGCGTTCCCCGTCGAGGGAACAGTAGGCGTCGGTTCGACCTAGGGCTCCATTTTGGAGGCCCAAAGTCAGAACCAAGACAGCTAAGGCTGTATAAACTAACATCTTATTGCTTTATGGTGTTTTGGACTAACCCTGGATGCAGGACCGAAGGAACGAGTGTCTGCAGCTCAGAGAGCCTCAAAGGAGTGAGGCAGCAGCTGACCAGGGCGCCCAGAGTGTCCCGGGCGCCCCCAAGGTGAAAAACAAAACACATGAAGCAAAGGCAAGCTTCGACAGCTTATGTTCGGGGCGCCCCCGTGCTTCCGGGCACCCTCGCTGCTCTCGGGCGCCCCCAGCACTCCGGGCGCCCCCAGGTCAAGTAGTTGAAGCAGCTCCAGCGAAGCCAAGAGGATAAGATTCTGACCTGGTCAATCCGGGCGCCCCCAGCATTCCGGGCGCCCCGGTCAAAGCTTGATCCCGAGTTTTAAGGGATCAGAGCTGACCGAGAAGGAAGTGGATCGACCAACACGTGGGGGGGGGGGCGCCCCCGACGTTCCGGGCGCCCCCAGGTGCTATAAAAGGACCCTCGAACCAAGGCTTCAGAACAACAAATTCATTCAACGCATTCACGCTCTTCTGCTCCCGCGCTCTGCTCCAGAAACCTCTCGACTCGAGATTCAAGCACCGACGACGTCCCACTGCTCCGAAAAGTAATCTACATCGGACGTCGGTAAAAGAAGAGTTACTTTTTCTTACTGCACTAATTCTGTAATTCAATCTTGTAAACTGTTTTGCGAACTTATAGAATTGCCCGCAGAAAATGGTCAACGACCGTGGGCCTTGGAGTAGGAGTCAACCTAGGCTCCGAACCAAGTAAAACTACCTGTGTTCGCGATTGATTTTTCCGCTGCGTACTTGCTCTAATTTTTTCGAAAAGCGTTTAACGATATTCACCCCCCCTCTATCGTTTCTCTCGATCCAACAAGTGGTATCAGAGCGGGGAAGCTCAAATTTGGTGCAACCACCAATTTGAGAGTTTTTTGAATTTTCAAAATTATTTTATCTTTTTTTAATCTTTTCTCGTTAATCGAAGTGGTGCAACACCACTTGATCTGTATTTCAAAAAAAAATAATATCTGTAGGTACGCCTTTTTCAATTTTGAATTCTTATTTTCTCACCATTACTCAGAATTGATAAAATGAACTATTTTTGAAAATTTATCATAAATTTTTTAATTATTATTTTAATATTTTTCTCGAAATTCGTGCTAAGCAAAAATTTTTCCAAACAGTAAATTCTTACTTTTTCATCATTAATCAAAATTGATAAAGTCAAAATTTTCAAAAATTTGTCATTAATTTTTATTTTATTTTATTATTATTTTATCTCGAAATTCGTGCAAACACTTTTATTGAGCTAGTTTTTTTTCCTCTCCCGCACTACTAATCCAAGACCAAGTCTTGGTATATTTTTTGTGTTTCTTTTGTGTACGAGGTATAAACTAAATGGCCAACCAAGAATGGAATAGTGCCCGTCCACCGCTCTTCTCTGGTGAAAATTTCAACTCCTGGAGAAGTCTAATAGAATCCTACCTGAAGGCCAATCTGGATTTATGGTTGATAATCCAAACGGGGTTCACATTCCCCACAGAAGAAGGAACATCGATCACTTGGGACAAACTGGATGAACCAACTCTGAGGAAGATCGAGACAGATGCAAGGGCTACAACAATCTTACAATGTGGCCTGACCAAAAAAGAACTGAAGCGGGTCGGATCCTTCAACTGTGCCAAGGAGATGTGGGAAAAGCTAATCAATCTACACGAAGAGAGCTACAATATTGAGATCCAAGAAGATTTTGCATTTTCGGCCCAAGCACAAATAGCCGAGTCAGAGTCTGAACATGAACCCAAACCAGTGTCAGAAGACGAATTGACTGAGACAAAAATGGTAACCAATTTCGAATCTTTTTTTGAATTACAATTAAGTAATCAAACAAATGCTGTAATGGTCGAGGAAGGTGTAATTTCTATTGCAGGAAAAGCTCCAAGAGAACCATCAAAGAAGAAGCCTCAACCTGTACCTGAGTCTGACTCAGACTCAGAATCAGAAGACAATGGAGGAGATCGACCCAAACTGGTCCGGTTGACTCGCGATCACTACAAATTACTGAAGAAACAATCAAGCAAAAGAAAGATGACTAAAATCAAGGGGGAGACCTCCATAAAGAAATTTAGAGGTAAATTTACAGTATTTCAAAATCCATTATTTACCATGAATAATATAATTGAATCTTATAAATTAGTTAAGGTTAATACGTTAGAAAATTTAATTCACAACTATGTTAATTTTAAAAAAATCAAAGTTTTATTTCGATTATGATGTAACTTAGATCATTTTTTTCTTGTTTGCTTTAATTGTATGTTGCTTTTTATTTTATTTTATTTTTGCTTAGAATTAGGACTGGTTAGATTAAGGACTAAAATGGTTTAACTGAAATTTGAACAACATAGTATTGGGTGGAGGTGAGATGATAGTACGTTAGGGAAACCTTTATGGTGGAACTAGCCGAAGCTACCGATCCAAGACCCAAACTAGTTAGACCAGAATTTTTCAAAAAGTAATTTTGAAAATGAAATTTCACTAAAAAGCTTTGTCAAGGAAAGAGTTGATGATCCAGTAAGGCTACGGCCAAAGAAGGCCTAGTGCCTCGCCAAGACCTGGAAGCCAATTTTTGAAATTCAAATTTAAGTTACTTCTTGTCAAATTCAAATCTAACACAAATTTTAATTGATCGTAGATTCAAACACTCTTTTTCAAAATAAATTCAAAACCAATTGCTTTTCAAAATTAATTTAACTTTTTCAAAATTAATCATGATTTTTCAAAATAACTTCTTATTTCTACTAAAATTTGTCTCACACAACCCATAAGGTTAACATGTTTGACCACATAGAACTGGGTGAGACATCTAGGACCTAAAAGCATGATTCACTATCCTTTTAAATAAAAAAGTTTGCAAAAGTTATTCAAACTTACCTCTAATTTTTAATTTATTGTACTTTTTCATTCCTAACAATTTTCTAATTTCATGTCAAATATCACAATAAATAGAGTCTAGGGCTTGTTCTGATTTAGTCATTAACTTGGTCAAAATAGTCAACCCTAGTCCACATAGTCAAACCTGGTCAACACTGATATCCCTTAAGGAACTTAGATAAAAGTCAGACTGTGTCGGATACAGGGGGAGTTCTTCATAATCTTTTTCGAAAAATTCAGCTTTTTCAAAAACTTTATGCTCTAAAACTTATCATCATCTCAAAATATGGTTTTCAAAAGTTGACTCAAAAACCCTCGTATATTACTATCTCTTTGAAAAATTAACATCATGATTTTCGAAAACTGTGCTATCATTCCAAGGTGTGTTTTCAAAAATTTATCTCCTTGAAAGTTATCATACTCAGAAGGTTATTCAAAATTATTCTTTTGATTTTAATAAACCCTAAAGACACAGAGGAAGGTCCACTTCATGATCTACAAGGACTCCTAGAATGTGTCAAATTTAGGGGGAGTTTGAGTCAAAAGAAGAATTTCTGAAATATTTTTTTTAATAATTATTTGTTTTGAAGTTATTAGATAATTCTTATAATTTAAATCAAACCCTAAAACTCAGAGGAAGATCGCTTGTAGTCAACAAGCTTCCTAGGACTGGGTCAAGCTTAGGGGTAGATTAAATTAAAAGAATTATTGAATATTTTTTAAAATTATATGTTTTCATGTACTGCAAGTTTAAAATTCTTTTTGAAAACTTAAATAATTTTTGTTTCAAAATACTATTATTTTATTTTTCAAAATCTTGTGGCTTATGAAATTATCTTTGAAATAATATTTACTTGGGTTGGAGAAATTTCCAGGACACTTAGGAAAATGTCCTTATAGTCAACAAGGTTTCCTGTGATTGTGTCAGACTGAATGATAAACCAAGTCAAGTAAAATATTGTGTCTTTAAAAGTTCACATATTTTTCAAAATGTACTAGTATATATTTTCAAAGTACTATCATTTTGAATTATCAAAATTCTACTTAAAAATAATATTTATTTGAGTTTGAAAAACTTCCAGGACACTTAGGAAAATATGCTTGTAGTTAACAAGGTTTCCTAGGATTGTGTCAGACTGGAAAAGAAACCTAGTCAAGTAAAATATTATGTTTTCAAAATGCATAATACCTTTCAAAAATTACTCATATTTTTCACAGTCTAATAGTTTTCAAAAACTTCACTTAGACTTTCCAAAAAGGCCCAATTTGTTTTTTTTTTAAAATATACTTATATTTTCAAAAAATACATAATATCTTTCAAAGTGACTTATATTTTCATAAAGATACAAAGTACTTGCATCTCTCAAAAAGCTCAATATCTTTTAAAGTACTTGCAGTTTTTAAAATGTTCAAAACAAGTAAGCTTATTGATTAAATATTTTTTGTCATGCATGGACTCAATGAAAATATACACTTGACTCCAATTCTAATTTCTTGAGCATAATTCTTCATTCTTTCAAAATGTTGTTAATTAAAAATTATCATTTTTAATATTATTCTCTCACTCAAATATTTATGTTTTCAAAACCCATGAGCTCTGATACACAAATTTTAAATGTTTTTCAAAATATATTTTTTTTCAAGAGTTCTTCATTGATATTGGCCAAGGGGGAGAGTAGAAAAAGTTATTCCTTAAACTTTTTCCCTTTTTAAAGAAACTTTATTGAAAACTTCGAGTTGCTCTTAATTAAGAATTTCCTTTGTGATACTCAGAATTTTTTCAAAATACCTTTTTTTTTAACTTAGAAATGTTCTAAAACATAAGGAGAAGAATTTCACATTAAGGGGGAAAGAAAGGAAATTTTGTTTAATTTTTTTAAAGTACTTCAAAAATTTCTAAGCATTTCTAAGTGTTTCAAAAATATTAAAGTGCATGTTTTTTTAAGTAAAATTATTCTTAGTAAACAGAATTTGTCTAGGCAAAACTTTTTTGAAAATTTTGGCAAATGTTTTTAAGTAGAGTTTTTTTTTGGTGAAAAACTTGTCTAGAAGTTTTACAAATTTTGTTTTTCAAAATACACAAAGTATTTCCAAGCAAATTCGTCTAAGTGTCCAAATTATTTTAAAACAAATTTTTTCCCAATTCTCAAAGTTGAACCTTTTATGTGGGGAAATTTGGCTTCAAAATTTTGCCAAAGTAAAATTCCTTTTTGCAAAGCCTTGTAAGTAAAAGTTGTTTAACAAAATTTAGGCTTGCAAAACTTTTCAAAATGGAAAATTTTCCAAGTATAATAATTTTTTTTAAAAACACTTTGTCAAAAAACTTAGAAGTTTTACACAAACTCAAAAACTCTCTATTAGAAACCTTGTTTACCCATGTTAGTTTTTGATATATGTCAAAGGGGGAGGATGTAACGCCCCGAAATTTCCCATATGAAATATTAGGAAATATATAAATTCATGAATATGAAATATGGTGAAATTCATGAAATAGTATCATGAAATATTATGAAATATTATGAATTCATAAATATGAAATATTATGGAATTCATGAAATAGTATCATGAAATATTATGAATTCATAAATATGAAGTATTATGGAATTCATGAAATAGTATCATGAAATATTATGAAATATTATGAATTCATAAATATGAAATATTATGGAATTCATGAAATAGTATCATGAAATATTATGAATTCATAAATATGAAATATTATGGAATTCATGAAATATTATCATGAAATATTATGAAATATATGAATTCATGGAATATAATTAATATTATGAGATTTCATGTTGGGCTTGGCTTAATGGGCTTGGATTAGTGCAAAATGTAATAAAAAAAAAATATAGAAGGGAGGAAGCAGGGATTGAACCTTGAACCTCCTAGTTGCACTAGCCATGTCATAACCAATGCACCAAGCCATGTTTCTTGTTAGAGAATAAGGAACATGCTTGTTAAGTGGGTAAGAGTGAAGAGACATGTCTTTTCATGGGAAAAGTATAAATATGGGAAGTTGGAGTAACTTCCTTTTTCTTCTCTTCTTCTTCTTCCTTCTCCACCGAAACCACCATCTTCTTCTTCTCTTCTTCCATTTTCGAAACCAACCTCCTAGGGTTCTAACTCTAGGGCAATTACAAGGAGGAAAGCCAAGTGTCTTTACCTTCTACCAAGACCAAGGAGTCTTAGAGAAAAAGTTGGAAGAAAAAGGTTTCACATACCCTTCAAGTGTAGGGTACCCTACGGTTTAAAGAAATTCCAGCGCAAGGATGTAAGTATCCCCTCGCCTGCAGTATAATGGTTATGTGTGATCCTTGTTATTTTTCTTGTACAAAATTTAGGGCTTTTCACCTATGAAAGTTTCGGCCCCCTCTTGAAGGGAGGCCTTGGTCACTTTTTATTACATGGAAAGATTCCTTGAAATTTAGGGTATGCTTATATGTTGTTTCCCTTCATGTGGTAATACCAAAAATTGGGATTTGCACCCTTATAAGTTTCAGCCATGCATGATAGAAATTAGGGTTTGGGGATTTTATGATTTTCTATAATGGATTCATGCTTAGGAATGTAGATCAAGTGTTTGAATATATGTTTGTATGAATATTTGATACTCCTACCCTATGAAACTAGGGTTAGGGTTTAGATGGGTTTCGGCCAAGACCTAGGAATTAGGGTTAGTGAGGATTGAATTATCACATAATGTATCCATGCTTAGTATATTGTATGATAGTGTATACAAGGTGTTGTATAGATGGTTGTGTGAATATTTCATTGCCAAAAATTGAATTTGCCCTATCATTGGACTTTCGGCCAAGGCATAGACTTTAGGGTTTGTGAAAGTTAATTATCCTATGATATATGTTTATGGTTGGGGATAATCATATGTATATGTATGTGGTGTTAAATGGAAGGGTTGATATGTAAACCTTAAATTGTTAGCATGCTATGATATGTTTATGTATGAGGTGTTTGAATAAATGTATGTGTGAATGATTAATGCAAAAGTCCTGATATTTCCCTACTCTTGATGTTTCGGCCAACCCACTAGGACTAGGGTTTGTAAAGGTTAATTATCCTATGATATATGTTTATGGTTGGGGATAATCATATGTATAGGTATGTGGTGTTAAATGGAAGGGTTGATATGTAAACCTTAAATTGTTAGCATGCTATGATATGTTTATGTATGAGGTGTTTAAATGAGATGTCTGATTGAAATCTTAATTGATAGCATGCTACCACTTCCTACGATATGAGTATGACCTATGTAACCAAAGCTTGTCAGGTCTAAGGTAGGTTAAGTGGTTGAAATATGATGCATGATGAAGTATGTATGAACATGTATGGAATATGATATATGTATGAACAAGTATGAAATATGATGTATGTATAAACATGTATGAAATATGATGCATGTATGAACAAGTATGAAATATGATGTATGTATGGACATGCATGAAATATGATGTATGTATGAGCATGCCTTATAGCCCATGGGGCACACTTATGAAATTGCATGTGATATGTTAAAATGCTTGAAGGGATACTCAAATAGTATGGGATCAAGAGCACCCGAATGTGTGGTGTGTCCCTAGGGGATCAAGAGCACCCTTGAAGAGTGGTGTGTCCCATAAGAGTAAATATGGAGTATTCCTTAGCATATATGTAACAGCATGATAAGTATTTTACTTTTAAGTTGTGTACCCGACTCGGAAGGGGGTCGTTAAACAAATCCGGGGTGCATGTTAACGTGGCTCCGGTAGGACGGAAGGGTCCTGCTCTAATGACTTGGTGGCTCGCTACCCCAATTCATTAGGGAACGCGCAATAGTTCCGCGCGATAGTTGGTACACAACAGGGCCCAATATGATATGGATGTATTTTTAAGTAATACCATTATGGAAATGTTTTGAAAACATTCTTTGAAAATATTTGTAATATGTGAAGAGTATGCTTGAGGTACTTGATACTGCATGTTAGAAACTTGGATGTTTAACATGCTTTGATGAACTCATTATGTGTACATGTTATGTTCTTTCGTACGGATTTTGCGAGTAGGACAGGATCCTTACTAAGCATTTATGCTTACTAGTTTATGTGTTGTCTTATGCTGCAGATAACACTTAAATGGAAGGAAGAGGCAGGAGGCTGAAGATGTGTGGGGTGGTGGCTCGGGAAAGAATGATCCTATATCTACTTAATGTGCCTATGTTTATGTTCCCTGACAATAAGTGTTGGTGATTAAGATTGACCTGGCATGACGATGTTTACCTTTAGAAGTCTTTTATATTTGATTATGTTATGAGTTACATTACTGGTGAATCTATCATATTGTAGAATGACTTTGATAGTTAAACAAGCATGCTTAGTCCTTAGCCCTTGCTTTATTGTTTTAATGTCATGCTAGAAGATAGGAAAAAAAATATTACTATATGATTGAGTTGTATGTAACCCCGCCCCGAGAGTAGATATAAGGGCGGGCGTTACAGAGGAAGGGTCAAAGTTTAGTGTTAAGTCAAGTATTTTATAACACAATGATTCAGGGGGAGTATGAGAAAACTTTTTTTCTGTTCAAATTACATTGGTTTTAGACTGTTCAGAATTGCTATGTTTTATTGGTCTTAACCTTCTTGCTTAAACTGTTATAATTTTTACTTAACTTTGAATCGTGTTGCCATAAATCAAAGTATTTTATAACACAATGATTCAGGGGGAGTATGAGAAAACTTTTTTTCTTTTCAAATTACATTGGTTTTAGACTGTTCAGAATTGCTATGTTTTATTGGTCTTAACCTTCTTGCTTAAACTGTTGTAATTTTTACTTAACTTTGAATCGTGTTGCCATAAATCAAAAAGGGGGAGATTGTTGGTGCAGGAAGCACCATATCGAACCTTATTTTGATATTGACAAAGGGTTCAAAGTTAAGTATTATTAGTGATCTAACAATGTTACTCAAGTGTGCAGGAAAAGTCCTAGCGAAGGGCTGCCAGGAAACAAAGTCCTAGCGAAGGGCTGCTAGGCACCTGGCGAAGGGCTGCCAGGAAAAGTCCTAGCGAAGGGCTGCTAGGCACCTGGCGAAGGGCTGCCAGGAAACAAAGTCCTAGCGAAAGGCTGCTAGGCACCTGGCGAAGGGCTGCCAGGAAACAAAGTCCTAGCGAAGGGCTGCTAGGCACCTGGCGAAGGACTGCCAGGATCCAATGCCCTAGCGAAGGACTGCTAGGCACCTGGCGAAGGAATGCCAGGATACAAAGACCTAGCGAAGGACTGCTAGGCACCAGGCCAAGGACGGCTTGGTACTGAAGACCTGGCGAAGGACAGCCAGGCACCTAGCGAAGGACTGTTGGGCAAAAGTCCAACTGGAGGAGCCGGTTGACATCAGGTACATTCTCCCGAGAGGAGTAGGTGAGGACGCGTTCCTCGTCGAGGGAACAGTAGGCGTCGGTTCGACCTAGGGCTCCATTTTGGAGGCCCAAAGTCAGAACCAAGACAGCTAAGGCTGTATAAACTAACATCTTATTGCTTTATGGTGTTTTGGACTAACCCTGGATGCAGGACCGAAGGAACGAGTGTCTGCAGCTCAGAGAGCCTCAAAGGAGTGAGGCAGCAGCTGACCAGGGCGCCCGGAGTGTCCCGGGCGCCCCCAAGGTGAAAAACAAAACACATGAAGCAATGGCAAGCTTCGACAGCTTATGTTCGGGGCGCCCCCGTGCTTCCGGGTGCCCCCGCTGCTCCCGGGCGCCGCCAGCGCTCCGGGCGCCCCCAGGTCAAGTAGTCGAAGTAGCTCCAGCGAAGCCAAGAGGATAAGATTCTGACCCGGTCAATCCGGGCACCCCTAGTGTTCCGGGCGCCCCGTTCAAAGCTTGATCCCGAGTTTTAAGGGATCAGAGCTGACCGAGAAGGAAGTGGATCGACCGACACGTGGGGGGGGGCGCCCCTAACGTTCCGGGCGCCCCCAGGTGCTATAAAAGGACCCTCGAACCAAGGCTTCAGAACAACAAATTCATTCAACGCATTCACGCTCATCTGCTCCCGCGCTTTGCTCTGGAAACCTCCCGACTCGAGATTCAAGCGCGGACGACGTCCCACTGCTCTGAAAAGATAATCTACATCGGACGTCGGTAAAAGAAGAGTTACTTTTTCTTACTTCACTAATTCTGTAATTCAATCTTGTAAACTGTTTTGCGAACTTATAGAATTGCCCGCAGAAAATGGTCAACGACCATGGGACTTGGAGTAGGAGTCGACCTAGGCTTCGAACCAAGTAAAACTACCTGTGTTCGCGATTGATTTTTCCGCTGTGTACTTGCTCTAATTTTTTCGAAAAGCGTTTAACGATATTCACCCCCTCTATCGTTTCTCTCGATCCAACAAATTCTACATTCGTAAGAGGAGGTTTTACCCATTAATTTTATTATCTAGTCAACCTATCTTTTTGACAAATAAGATTAATAGTTGGTTCACTTCGGCCTTACAAATAATAGTAGTGACTCCGTTGGGGAGGATACTAATATTTGTATCTAAGTGTTTACCATTACACGACACTAAGAGAATTATTTTCGATTATGTGTCTTCCGTTGGGGAAGGACACACACTCTTTAATAATTCTCTATAATCTTTTCTGACCCAGTGATCCGCAGAAGAAGCCTATCCATTATGGAGGAAGGCACTCAGAGCCGACACGCGGGCTTGTTCGCATCACTTGTCAGATTGTAATGGAGGCCACGGGACCCTTAGGGTCCCTCTCCCACTTAGTTGTTGATTTTGAGAAATTTTAACAAGCACACACACGACAAGCACATAACCAACATAATGAAAAAGAAAATCCTAGATTTTCCAACTTTTCACGGTCTTGGTCTCCAATGCGTCTCCAGTCATGTCGTCACATCGTCTGCTCCTCCCTTCACCATGCGCAAGCCACCTTGAGGGATCTCCGAGCCAAGATGACTAGCTAATTATTTACATCATCGATCCTATACTCCACGAAGGAGTGTACATGAAATCTAGATCGAAAAGTAAACAAAAAGCTCGGCTAAACACATGTCGTATTTAATTACAAAAATTAAATACTATCTAGCCTCGTCAACCCCGAGGATTTAATTAATTACAAAACAATGCACAACCAATCACACATATCAAATATTTGGCCATGATAAGTTGGAAACTAGTGCCTGCAACACAAAGTTAGCCTACGCACATTCACATATCATCTAGCAAAATAAAATGTATGAAAAAAAATGCAAAAATTAACCAATCCTAAACATACAAAATCGGAAACCTTAGCTCTGATACCAATTGTTGGGTATGGCTTGGTGGGTTTCTCTAGCGAATACTTGGTCGTCCTTGAGAGACCTCTCCATGTCTACGGATTAAAAATTAATCCGAATGGAGACCTGTCTCCCAACGACCATCTCGTCATCGTATCGTTCGGTACGAATTACAACTTGACCAATCACAAAGATCGAGCCTTGTAATTCTCTTAACCAAACGACCATGGAAAAGACGACGAGTGGATCGCCAGTTTTTGTGATTATAATCAGGGTCCAATTAATTAATTATCAATATTAATTTATGAATAATTAAACACATGATAATTAATTATTAGCCACATAAAATGATAAGAAAACCAAAGGAGCCAAGGAAGAGTTTATACCATCCGTTACCTTACGATCTTCTACCGTATGACCCTTCCCTCTTGGACGTCGTGTGGGCGACGATCTACCAAGAACCGTGGTCACCAAGTCGATCCCTTCTCCTTGCACCAACCAAGCCCTATCCAAAGGGTTGCCGTCGGCCACTCCAAGAAGAATATCGAATCACAAACCCTATTACTCCTTTCCTCCATCGCCGACGCTCGAGCTATGAGTCGTGTTCTTGCCTTGGAGAAATCTGCAAGTTGCATGAGTAACTTTTCTAGAGTAACATCTCCAAGTTGCATGAGCAACTTCTCCGCAGAAAATTTCTTTTCTACAAGTTGCTGCACGTTACAACTTCTTCACAGCTTGAAGTCGGCACCAGATCTGTGGTCTTTCTCCATCGCCGAAGGTAGCGCCAGGTGGTCTTTCTCCACCGCCGAAGTTAGCGCCCGCTGAGTGCTCCATTGGCTCAAGTTGCGTGAGCAACATGAGTTGCTCAAGTTGCGTGAGCAACCTGAGCACTGCTTCCTCTGCAAAGCTGAAATCAGCCAAGAGAATTACGCCCACCATCTTTGACTTTTTCTCCCTTGAGAAAACTTCACAGCTTCTCAAGCATGGAGAAGGTCCTACTGTTCGGCCCCGCAGAGAGAGAGGAGGAGAGGAGAAGTGAAACCTAGGGTTTTCTTGTGTTCTCTTGGATCAATTGGTTTCATGCCACATGGGATATATATAGGGCTACGATAGGGACCATGAGGAGGAGTTGGATCTTAGCCTGCTAATGGATCCAAACCTAATCCATCAATGAAGATCCATTCCACTAAAGGATCTCCATTGAATTACCTCACCAACGCCCATATTTTCATATGGGCTCCACCTATTATGAGCACATCCATCCCCCCATGTTTAAGATATCGAATGTCCATCAATTAATTTAAATTATTGACAATTTTAATTAATTGACTTCTGGTTCCTTGACTAGTACCACTTAACCTTATCATCATGTTGGATCAAATCCACCTACAGGGTTTAACATGATGAACCTTATGAGCTCATTAAGGGGGCATCATCATCCTGACTCACCAGGACACGGATTCCGTCAATAATCAATGGCACACCATATAATTAATATTATTTCCCAACTTATCGGGCATATCGATTTAACAGAATAAATCTCGCTCATTGGTAAATCAAAGAAATAAATACTAACTATACGTGCCCGTTATTATATCGGGATTTAGGGATTGTACTCCATAATAATCCGAGGTCCAATCCAATTATCAAGTCAGTATAAATTGGATGAACTCTGGTTTTGGTCCTGCTCAATGCACACAAAGCACACTAGTGTAATTCTATGGTCAAGACAAACCACACCTAATTACACTACAACCATCTCGATGGTTTGTCCAACTCCATCTCGGCTGTGAGCCTCTACTTATACTATGCAAGGAACTGATAACATGATCTTCTGTGTGTCACCACATACCATGTTATCTACAATGCAAAGTATCAGACTTTTATTCATATACTAATATAAATATGCTTCAGTGTTATTGTGATCTCTTTCAAAATATAGATGACCATATAGAAAAGGTAAGACTTTTAGTATACATCCTAACAACATATCCATGACTTGTGAGCTCAAGTCATCGATTGACCTATATGCTAGTCTCCATGCATTAATATTGTCCCTGAATATTAATGCTTGACTAGAAATGATTTAGTGTAATGTTCTCTATATCATCTCACTATCGATTCAACCAATTGATATGGTGTCGATAAGAACCTACTACCTAAGGACATTATTATACTTAGTTATTTGGCACAAATGTAAAGTAAGTATATTAACCAAACATTGCCTTTATTAATAATAGAATATGATATAAAAGTCCCTAGTTAATCATCACATAATTAGCTCTAGGGCTCCTACTAATAATCTCTCACTAGCACTAGTGTCAATCATTGTAATATCTAATACCCAGTGACCTAGTTTGACAACCATGCTTTCTCTGTGCCAAAGCCTTAGTCAAAGGATCTGCAATGTTAGCATCAGTGGGTACTATGCATATCCTCACATCTCCTTTATCGATGATCTCTCGAATGAGATGGAAGCGCCGTAGTATGTATTTGATCCGCTGATGAGAGCGAGGTGATGGTTGGAATACCCTTGCATGACTTGGCGGTTTTCCTTAGCAACCACGGGGTCGAATATGAGAGACCTCTATATGTCTACGGATTAAAAATTTAATACGAATAGAGACCCATCTCCCATACGACCGTCTCGTCATTGTATCAATTGATTCAAGTCACAACTTAGCCAAAACCAAAGTTAAGGCCTTGTAACTTTCCGAATCAAAAGACCGCAGAAAAGACGACGAATGGATCGTCGATTTTTGTGTTTATAATCGGGGTCCATGACATAATTAATTATCATATTAATTAACAAATAATTAACCCATGACAATTAACTAAAGCACATGCGATGATAAGAATAATCAAAGCAAAATTAACAAGAACAACGAAGGAGCCAAAGAAGAGGTATACCTCACCTTTTACCTCGCAGTCTTCTACCGTATGACCCTCCCCTCTTGGACGTTGTGTGGGCGACAAGATACCAAGACGCCGAATCATCGAGGCTTGCCAATTAATCACCCAATCTTCTTCTTCCTTACTTTGCGCCAACCTAAAAACCCTAGGTTAGGGTTTTGCCGGCGGCGACCCTTCAAGGAGGAAGAACCTTCTTCTTCCTTGCACCGTCCACCAAGTAGACCAAGGAGGACGAAGATAATGAAGGTAAAGAAGAGAAACAAAGCTCTCCTTCCTACTAAACCCTAGCCGAGACCTCACCTATCCTCTCCTTCTTTGCCGTCGGCCAAGAGAGGAAGAAACTCCTTCTTCTTCCCAGCCACTGGTGGCTCCTCCTTATGCCCAGCTTGCGCATAGCAAGGAGGAAGGATGCTGTGCAAAAGATGGAGGGGAAAGGGAGAAGAGAAAGAGGATGAAACTTCCTCTAACTTCCTCTTCTTTCCTCCTATTGCCGGCGCCGCAACCTCCTTGAAGAAGTCACCGTCGGCGATCCTTCACAGCAGTTCTCTCTCGCCGAACACCACTTGGTGATGCACCCTTCGATCAGGTTCCACGCCTAATGGAGAGGAGAAGAAAAACTTCTTCCCTTGCTCCCTTTGATCCGGCGCACCCAATGCCCTAGGAGAGAGAATTGTGAAGGTGAGAGGAAGAGGCTTTTAGGGTTTTGTATGGATGAATTGGATTGATAAAATTGGCCTTCGTTTCGTGACTCCTATGGGGTATTTATAGGGCTAAGGTAGGGACATGAGGAGGAGTTGGGTTTTGGCCCGCTAATGGATCTAAATCCGATCCATTAATAGAGATCCATTCCACTAAAGGATCCAATTGAACTTCCTCACCAACCCCCATATTTTCATATGAGCTCCACCTATTATAAGTCGTCCATCTCCCCGTATTTAAGATATCAAATGCCCGATAATTAATTTAAATTATTGACAATTTTAATTAATTATCCTCTTGATCCTTGACTAGTACCACTCAATCTTTTCATCATATCGGACCATAGTCCACTTGCATGATTTGATATGACGATCCTTTTGAGCTCATCAAGGGGGTATCATCATCCCGACTAACCAGGACATAGATTCTATCAATAATCAATGGCACACCATGTAGATAAATTATTACCCAACTTACCGGGCCTATCGATCTAACAGAATAGATCTCACCCATTGGTAAATCAAAGTAATAATAATTAAATACATGTGGCGGTTATTATTTCGGGATTTAGAGATCGTACTCCATAATATATAAACCGAGGTCTAATCCAATTTATGAAGTCAGTACAAAATTGGATGGCCTCTCTTTTGGTCCTACTTAATGTACACAATGTGCACTAGTATAATTCTATGGTTAAAACAAACCACACCTAATTACACTACAACCATCCCGATGGTTTGTCCAATTTCATCTCAGTTGTGAGCCTCTTTCTTATATTTCTACAAGGAACTGATAACATGATCTTCTGTGCGTCACCACGCACCATGTTATCTACAATGCAAAGTATCAGACATTTTGTGCAATACTAATATAAATATGCACCATGTGATTTTGCGATTCTCTTTTAAAATGTAGATGTACTCTAACCAAAAGCAAGGCTTTTAGTATACATCCTAACACGAGGTTCCGTAACCTGCGCAATAGCCCCATTGTTGTCACAATAGAGGTCTATCAGGTCTGCTATATTACGAACCACACCAAGCTCTATAATTAACTTCCCGATCCAAACAACCTCCTTTGCTGCATCAGACGCAGCAATATACTCGACCTCTGTTGTAGAATCTGCGACTGTGTTCTTCTTCGAACTCTTCCAGCTCACAACGCCACTATTCAAGCAAAATACATACCCTGACTGCGATATGAAATTATCCCTGTCGGTTTGGAAGCTTGCATCACTATAACTCTTTACAGCTAGCTCCTTATTGCCTCCAAATATCAAGAAATATTCTTTCGTCCTTCGTAAGTACTTAACAATATTCTTGATAGCTGTCCAGTGACTTTCACCTAGATCTGACTGGTATCTGCTCATCATGCTCAAAGCATAAGAGACATCTGGATGAGTATAAAGCATGTCATATATAATAGACCCTATAGCGGATGCATAAGGGATCTGATCCATGCAGTCTCTCTCCTCCTTAGAAGAGAGACATTGAGTCTTCGAAAGACTCACACCATGTGATATCGGCAAAAATCTCTTCTTGGAATTCTACATGGCAAAACGATTTAACACCTTGTTAATATATGTACTTTGACTTAAGCCAAACAATCTCTTAGATCTATCTCTATAGATCTTGATGCCTAGGATATAGGCTGCTACACCTAAGTCTTTTATTGAGAAACAATTCCCTAGCCACATTTTCACAGATTGTAGTGAAGGGATATCATTTCCAATGAGGAGTATGTTATCCACATACAAGATCAAGAAAATAACTGTTCTCCCACTAACCCTCTTGTAGTCATAGGGTTCATCTTCATTCTTGATGAAACCAAACACTTTGATTGCATCATCGAATCGAAGATTCCAGTTTCGAGAAGCTTGCTTTAACTCATAAATGGACCTTTATAACTTACATACCTTTCCAGCATGCTCTAAATCTACAAAACCCTCAGGTTGTGTCATGTACACATCCTCAAGTAGATTCTCATTCAGGAATGCGATTTTGACATCCATCTGCCAGATCTTGTAATTATAGTAAGCTGCAATAGCAAGCATGATCCGAATAGACTTAAGCATCGCAACTGGTGAAAAGGTTTCATCATAGTTGATACCATGAATCTGCTTGAAATATTTAGCTACTAATCTCCCTTTATAGGTATGCATAAGACTATCCATGTCAGTCTTTCTCTTAAAGACCCACTTACACCCAATGGGTTTAATCCCCTCAGGTGGATCAACCAAAGTCCATACTTGGTTAGTGTACATAGATTCCATTTCAAACCTCATGACCTTTAGCCATTTCTCAAAATCTGAGCTCATCATAGCTTCCTGATAGGATGTAGGCTCGTTCAACTCAACAAGCATAATGTCATCATGGTCAGACAAAAGAAATGAGTATCTCTCAGTTTGACGACGTATCCTATCAGATCTGTGAAGAGGTTGGTCTACTTGAATAGGTTTTTGTTCCACAACTTCTTGTGCAATAATCTCATGATTCACGACACTTTGTGGTGCTTGTTCAATGCCCATCAAGGCCTGAGTACTATTTACATCTTGAACTTCTTCAAGATGAATTTTACTCCCACTATTTCTTCTAGAAATAAACTCTCTTTCTAGAAAAATGTCATTTCTAGTGACAAACACTTTGCCTAGTGTGAGATCGTAGAAGTAATATTCCTTCGTTCCTTGGGATATCCTACAAAATAATACTTATCATCTTTGACTCTTAGATTATCTGAGACTTGACATCGAATGTAAGCCTCACAATCCCAAATCTTCATAAAAGACATCGTGGGACTCTTCCCAATCCATATTATATATGCTATCTTTATGACGACTTTTGATAGAGCTCGGTTGAGTGTGAAAAGAGTTGTTTCTAGAGCGAATCCCCAGAAGGAAGTAGGAAGATTTGTCTGACTCATCATCGATCATACAATATATAATAGAGTACGATTTTTCTACTCCGACACACCATTCCACTGTGGTGTTCCAGGTGGAGTGAGTTGGGATATGATCCCACACTCAGCTAGATAGTCACGAAACTCTTGGCTAAAGTATTCACCACCTCGATTTGATCGATGAATCTTAATACTCTTGCCAAATTGGTTTTGTACTTTATTCTTGAATTCTTTGAACTTTTCAAAGGATTTCGACTTGTGTTTCATGAGATACATATAGCCGTATTTATTGACATCATTAGTGAAAGTGATAAAGTACTGATAGCCTCCTCTAGCTGCAACATTGAAAGGGCCACATACATCAGTATGTATGAGTACTAACAAGTCTGTCGCTCTTTCGCCGTGCACTAAATGGAGTCTTGGTCATCTTGCTTAGAAGACATGATTCACATGTCTCACATGATTCAATATCAAATGAGTCTAGTAATCCATTCTTATGGAGTTGGGATATGCGGCTCTCATTTATATGATCCAAGTGACAATGACAGAGATATGTTTGGTTCAAATCATTTAGTTTGAACCGTTTGATATTTATGTTATAGATTGGGTTCTCTAAATCTAGAACATAGAGTCCATTCATAAGTGGTGCACTACAATAAAACATGTCATTTAACATTATAGAACAACAGTTATCCTTTATGATAAATGAAAAACCTTTCTTGTCCAAACAAGATAAAAAAATTATATTCTTAGTTAGTGCAGGTACATAAAAGCACTCCTCTAGTTCTAAGATAAGCCTAGTGGGCAAAGACAAGGAATATGCTCCTACAACTATAGCAGCAACTCTTGCGCCATTGCCTACTCGTAAGTCCACTTCGCCCTTTGTCAACGATCTAGCTCTTCGAAAGTCCTGCACATTAGTATAAATGTGAGATGCACAGCTGGTATCTAATACCCAAGAAGAAGAGATAGATTAACTTCTATAACAAAAATACTTGAGGTTGAAATCTCACTTCTTTTCTTCTTTACTTACTCCAGGTAGAGTTTGCAGTTCCTCTTCCAATGTCCGGTCTCACCATAGTGGAAATAGGTACCTTCCTTAGGCACCCCGCCTTTGACCTTCAGTGTAGTAGAGTTGGCCTTGCCTTTGGCTTGGGTCTTACCCTTGCCCTTAGGCTTCCATTTGCCTTTACCCTTCTGAACCATCAGTACATTACTGGTCTTGGTTTTCTCGAGATTGGGTTCAACAGTTCTCAACATGTTGAGCATCTTAGGCAAAGGCTTGCCAATTTCGTTCATGTTATAGTTCATGACAAATTGATTGTACCCTTCCGGCAACGATTGCAGGATAAGGTCCGTGGCCAATTCTTGGCCTAGTGGAAATCCTAGTCTTTCAAGGTTCTTGACATACCCAATCATCTTGAGTACGTGAGTTCCTACAGGAGTTCCTTTTTGCATCTTGCATGCAAATAGAGCCTTAGACACGTTAAACCGCTCGTGCCTAGCTTGCCCTTGATATAGTTGTTTTAGGTGCTCAACCATATCATGTGCATCTATGTTCTCATGTTACTTCTAAAGTTCAGAGTTCATGGTGGCAAGCATGAGGCATGATACATCGAGTGCATCATCCTGATGCTTCTTGTAATCATCTTTTTCCAAGAGAGTGGCGGTAGTGGTGGGTGATTCTGGAAGAGGTTGCTCTAGGACGTAGAGTTTTCGTTCTTGCTTGAGGATAATCCTCAAGTTTTTGTACCAGTCCAGGAAATTAGCTACGTTGAGCTTGTCCTTCTTAAGGACAAATCACAGAAAGAGAGAGAGAGTATTTGACGTGTTAGATGACATGGTTGTTAGGATGTATACTAAAAGCCTTGCTTTTATATAGACATCTACATTTTGAAAGAGAATCACAAGATCACTATTTGCATGTTTATATTAGTATATGCATATTGTCTGATACATTACATTGTAGTGATAACATGGTATGTGGTGTCACACAGAAGATCATGTTATCAGTTCCTTGTAGAGTAAAAGTAGAGGCTCACAACCGAGATGGATTTGGACAAACCATCGGGATGGTTGTAGTGTAATTTGGTGTTGGTTTATCTTGACTATAGAATTACACTAGTACATTTTGTGTGTATTGAGTAGGATCGACATAGAGATGATTCAATTTATAATGACTTTATAATTGAATTAGACCTCATTTATTATGGAGTACATGCTTTTAATCCTGATATAATAACAGACACATGTACTTAGTATTTATTTCTTTGATTTACCAATGGGCGAGATTTATTCTGGTAAATCGATAGGCCCGGTAAGTTGTGAAATAATATTATTTACATGGTGTGTCATTGATTATAGAAGGAAACCATGTCTTGGTGAGTCGGGTTGATGATGCCCCCTTGAGGAGCTCATAAGGTTCATCATGTTAAATCCTGCAGGTGGACTTGGTCCGACATGATGATAAGGTTGAGTGGTACTACTCAAGGAGTTAAATGTTGATTAATTAAATTGTCAGTAATTTAATTAATCATTAATAAATGGGCATTCGATATCTTAAACATGGGGAGATACTTATACTCATAATAGGTGGAGCCCATATTTAAATATGGGAATTGGTGAAGTAGATCAATGAGGATCCTTTAGTGGAATGGATCTTCATTAATGGATCGGGCTTTGATCCATTAGGTGGCCAAGACCCAACTCCTCCTCATGGTCCCTATTGTAGTCCTATATATACCCCATGGTGCCATGAGACTAAGGCATCCAACACCACAACAACCCTAAGTCTCTCCTCTCTCTCTCTCTCTCTCACAATCTCTCTCCTAGGGTTTTCGGCGCACAAAGGAAGAAGGGAAGTGGCGGCAAGGAAGAAGGAAAGGAAGGGATCTCATCCCTTTCTCTTCTTCACTTGGTCATCTTCTTCCTTGGTGCATGCGTTAATGCAAGGGGAGGCAGTGGTTGAGGCGCCGGCGGTGAAGAAAAGGAAGTATTCTTCCTTTTTTGGTCGACGGTGAGGAAGGAGAAGAGAGGGGTTCAACAGCTTGGATTTCAAGGAAGAAGGATTGTTCTTCTTCTTCTTCTTCATCTTCTCTATCTTCCTTTCACTCCTTGGAGGCTTGCGGAAGCTTGGAGGAGAGGTTTTCTTCCTTGGTGGCTAGCGACATCAACCCTCTTGGCTAGGGTTTCAACGCAAGTGGAAGAGGAGAAGAAGGAGTGCCTTGGTGACTTCAGTTCTTGGTAGATCGTCGCCCACACGACGTCCAAGAAGGGAGGGTCATACAATAGAAGATCACGAGATAAACGGGAAGGTATAACTTCTCCCATGGCTCTTTGATCTTATCATTTCATGTGTTTAATTAATTATCATTGCATGTTAATTATTTGTTAATTAATTATGATAATTGATTATTTTGGACCCCGATGATAAACACAAAAACTGGCGATCCACTCATTGTCTATTCCGTGACTAATTGGTTAGGCGAGTTACAAGGCTTGAACAACAAGTTTGGTCAAGTAGTAACTCGAATCAATTAGTATGACGATAAGACGGTCGTTTGGGAGATAGGTCTCCATTTGGATTGCAAAATTTTCATCCATGAACATGGAGAGGTTTCCCATGCGCGACCCAGAATCAACGGAACCATCAATTGGTATCAGAGCCAGGTTTCCGATTTTGTGTGTTTTGGATTCGGTTACATTTTGCACTTTATCATGTATTTTATTTTGCTAGATAATAGTAGGATGTGCGTAGGCTAACTTTTTGATTGTAGGCACGAGATTTCAACTATTATGGCTAAAATATGTGTGTATGTGATTGGTTGTGCATGGTTGTAATATTATTTGAATCCTCGGGGTTGACGAGGCTAAATTTGGTATTTGATTTTTGTAATTAAATACGACACTTGTTTAACCGCGTTTTTTATTTACTTTCGATCTAGATTTTATGTACACTCCTTTGTGGAGTATAGGATTGATGGATATAAATAAATAGGATTTTATCTCGGCTTTGAGATCCCTTCATGGTGGCTTGCGCATGGATAGGGAGGAGCGGACGAGGTGGCGACACGACTGGAGGCATATTGAAAACTAAAGCCATAATAGACGAAAAACTTTATTTTTTCTTGTTTATTGCTTTTAGTTTATATGCTTGTCGTGCATGCATGAAAATTCCTCAATAATAAATAACTAAGTGGGAGAGGGCTCCATTACGAATTTGACAAGTGATGTGAACAAGCTTGCGCGTCGGCTCTGAGTGCCTTCTGATGGGTATGGCTTGGCGGGTTTCCTAAGCGAATACTTGGTCGTCCTTGAGAGACCTCTCCATGATTACAGATTAAAAATTAATTCGAATGGAGACTCGTCTCCCAAACGACTATCTCGTCATCGTATCGATCGATTCGAATTACAACTTGGCCAATCTCAAAGATTGGCCTTGTAATTCGTCTAACCGAACGATGCGGAAAAGACGACGAGTGGATCGCTGGTTTTTGTGTTTATTATCGGGGTCCATGACACGATTAATTATTATAATTAATTAACAAATAATTAACACAATAATAATTAATCAATCACATAAGATGATAGAACTTAATCAAGGGAACCAAGAGAGAAATACACCTCTCTTTACCTCATAGCCTTCTACCTTATGTCCCTTCCCTCTTGGATGTTGTGTGGGCGACGAGATACCAAGATTCGGAGTCACCAAAGTGCTTCTATCTTCTTCCTAGCTTGGCCAAAACCCTAGGACTTCCTCTTCCAATTGCCGCCGGCCCAAAACCTAGGTTTTGGCCGCCGACACCTCCCCTCCTCCTTGCTCCCAACACACACATGGTGAAGATGAAGGGAAGAGCAAAATGAAGAAGAAAGAATAGAAGTAGAAGAAGAGATGATCTCTTATCCATAATCCAAACAAACACCCAAATCTCCTTCTTCCTTCTCCCTACCGCCGACCAACTTCAAGGGTGAAGAAGTGTTGCTGGCGTGGTCTTTCTCTCCTTTCAAACTCGTGCACTCCCTTAGGGGAAGAAAGGAGAAGGTAGATGAAGGAGAAAGAAGATGCCAAGGCTCTTCCTTCACCCTCACTGAGATCCTTCTTCCACCTAGAACTGGCGCCCACCTCTTGACCTAGGAGAGAGAAGATGAGAGAAAAGAGGGAGATGGATAGGGATCTCTTGTGTGAATTAATTCCTTGGTTTCATGACTCCATGGGGTATATATAGGGCTAAGGTAGGGACCATGAGGAGGAGTTGGGTCATGGCCCGCTAATGGATCTAAATCCAATCCATTAATGAAGATCCATTCCACTAAAGGATCTCCATTGAACTTCCTCACCAATCCCCATATTTTCATATGGGCTCCACCTATTATGAGTACATCCATCTCCCCATTTTTAAGATCTCGAATGGCCGTTGATTAATTTAAATTACTAACAATTTTAATTAATCAACTTCTGACTTATTGACTAGTACCACTCAACCTTATCATCATGTTGGATCAAATCCACCTGCAGGATTTAACATGATGAACCTTATGAGCTCATCAAGGGGCATCATCATCCCGACTATCTAGAACACAGATTCCGTCAATAATCAATGGACACCATGTAATTAATATTATTTTCCAACTTACCGAGCCTATCAATTTAGCAGAATAAATCTCGCCCTTTGGTAAATCAAAGAAATAAAATACTAATTACACGTGCCCGTTATTATATCGGGATTTAGAGATTGTACTCCATAATAATCCGATGTCCAATCTAATTATAAAGTTAGTATAAATTAGATGACCTCTATTTTGGTCCTGCTCAATTCACATAAAGCACACTAGTGTAATACTATGGTTAAGACAAACTACACCTAATTACACTACAACCATCCCGATGGTTTGTCCAGCTCCATCTCAGTTATGAGCCTCTACTTATACTATGCAAGGGACTGACAACATGATCTTCTGTGTGTCACCATATAACATGTTATCTACAATACAGAGTATGAGACTGTTATGTATATACTAATTTAATCATGCAACTGTGTTGTTGTGATTCTCTTTCAAAATGTAGATGATCATATAAAAGGACAAGTCTTTTAGTATACATCTAACAATCTCCCACTTATACTCAAAGACTATGCTGTCCTCACACTGCCATACATCTGACTCTCATATCCTCCACATGCCGATCAAAAGCTCTCGCTGGAAGGGCCTTAGTGAATGGATCCGCCAAGTTGTCCTCCGATACAATCTTGTCGACAACTACTTTTCCTCGCTTTACGATTTCTCGTATCAGGTAGTACTTGCGCTCTATGTGTTTACACCCCTTATGGGCTCGTGGTTCCTTCGAGTTTGCAACTACACCACCGTTATCACAATAAATTGTGATAGATCTGGGCAAACCAGGAATCACATCCAAGTCCATCATGATGTTCCTGAGCCATACAGCATCCTTGGCTGCCTTTGAGGCTGCCACATACTCAGCTTCCATGGTGGAGTCTGCCAAGCATTTCTGCTTGACACTCCACCTCCTAAAGTAAACACAAACCCTGAGGTAGACTTACTCTTGTCCCTGTTTGACTGAAAATCCGAATCCGTGTAACCCACAGGGATTAATTGGTCAGCCTAGTAAACCAGCATATAGTCCCTTGTCCGTCTCAGGTATTTCAGTATATGCTTTACCGCAGTCTAATGTCCCTGTCCAGGGTTACTCTGATATCTGCTAACCATACCCACGACAAAGCAGATATCTGGTCTCGTGCACAACATAGCATACATGAGGCTTCCTACAACCGATGCATAAGGAACTGCCTTCATTTCCTCTATCTTCTTTGATGTTGTCGGACACATCTCCTTAGATAGAGGACTCCATGCCTGAAAGGTAGAAAACCTTTATTGGATTTTTTCATGCTAAAACGAGTCAGGACAGTGTCTATGTATGAAGCTTGGGATAAGCACAACATCCTTTTCTGGCGATCCCAAATGACCTTGATCCCAAGGATGTGTCCTGCTTCTCCTAAATCCTTTATATCGAACTGTTTGGACAACCATACCCTTATGTTCGATAACACTTTGACATTGTTGCCAATTAGCAAAATGTCATCTACGTAAAGTACAAGAAACACCACTACGTTTCCATCACATCTCTTATATACACATGATTCATCCAGACTTTGAATAAATCCATATGACTGGATTACTTCATCAAAGCGGATGTTCCAAGATCGCAAAGCTTGCTTCAATCCATAAATGGACCGATTAAGCTTGCACACTAGATGCTCTTTGCCCTTCGTAATGAACCCTTTTGGTTGCTTCATGTAGATGGTCTCCTCAAGACTTCCGTTAAGGAAAACTGTCTTGACGTCCATCTGTCATACCTCATAGTCCATATGAGCGGCAATAGATAAGAGAATTCAGATAGACTTAAGCATGACTACCGGCGAAAAGGTCTCCTCATAATTGATATCCTCTTTCTGAGTATACCCTTTCGCAACAAGCCTAGCTTTAAAGGTATCAACCTTCCCGTCTGATCCTCTCTTTCTCTTATAGATCCACTTGCATCCAATGGCTTTTACACCATTGGGTGGTTCTACTAGCTCCCAGACGTGATTAGAATCCATAGATTCTATCTCGGAATTCATTGCCCTTTGCCAAGAATCCGCATCCTTATCTTGGAGGGCCTCGTCATAGGTCCAGGGATCCGGTTCATGTTCACCAGGGACCAAGTCCAAAGACTCTTCCAAAAACATGAACCTTTCAGGTTGTCTAACAACCCTCCCACTACGAAGAGGTACCACCTGTGTATCTTCTATGACACTCGGTGCAGTGACTTGTGGTGTATCCTCTTGCACAGATGGTACTAAAGTCTGAATGTCCCCTCTTAATTCTTCAAGAACTAGTCTACTTTTGGGCTTGTGGTTCATCACATAGTCTTCTTCTAAGAATCTAGCATTCATGCTAACGATTACCTTCTGATCCTTAGGACTATCGAACAGACCACCTTTCGTCCCTCTAGGATAGCCTACGAACAAACGCACTTTCGTACGAGATTCCAACTTATCAGTATCTCCCTTCAGCACATGTGCTGGACTACCCCAAATCCGAACATGTCCTAGACTAGGCTTTCGCCCAGTCCACAATTCTGTGGGAGTAGAAGGGACTGACTTAGATGGCACCAAGTTCAGTATGTACGCTGACGTTTCCAGAGCATACTCCCAGAACGAATCTGGTAACATAGAGTAGCTCATCATTGACCGAACCATCTCCATAAGAGTCCTATTCTTTCTTTCTACCACACCATTCTGTTGGGGCGTACCGGGTGCAATCAACTGGGATTGAATCCCAACCTCTGATAAGTAGGTCCTAAACTCTCCCAAGAGGTATTCGCCACCACGAACTGATCGTAGTGTCTTGATACTTTTACCTCGATGTTTCTCCATATTAGCCTTGAATTCTTTGAACTTATCAAAGCATTCAGACTTGCGGCGCATCAGGTAAATGTACCCATACCTTGAATAATCGTCTATAAAAGTAACGAAGTATTCAAAGCCACCTCTAGTCTGGATGGACATAGGACCACAAAAATCAGAATGAACTAGTTCTAACTTATCTTTGGCTCTATGCTCCTTAGCCTTAAAAGGCCTCTTGGTTATCTTACCTTCCAAGCAAGACTCACAGGTTGGAAATTCTTCCACCACCAATGAACCCAAGGGCCCATCGGCTATCAACCTCTGAATCCTACTAAGGTTAATATGACCAAGCCTAGGATTCCAAAGATATGCTTGGTTTATTTTAGAAGGTTCCTTTCTGTTATTTTGGTTAGATGATGAGCTATTGACCTCTATTTGTATCGTAGGAGTTTTTGGTTCTAGAGTGTACAAATTGCCAATCATAGTACCTGAATAGATAATTTCTCTATTTCTCTTTATAACAACTCTGTTATTAAAATCAATAGAATATCCATCCTTTATTAATTTAGAAACTGATACCAAGTTCTTTGTAAAAGAGGTTACATATAAGCAATCTCTCAAAACCAAAACTTTATTTCTCTCAAAGGATAAATAAATGTCTCCCACTGCAACAGCTGCCACCTCTATAGCATTGCCCATGTAGACGACGATTTCCCCATCAGCTAGTGGTCTGGTTTCCTGGAACTCCTGCAGAGTATTGCAGACATGATCAGTGGCTCCCATATCTACGCACTAGGTACCGGTAGATAGCACCGCTAAACATGTTTCAATGACTAAACACGAAGAAATACCTTTGTCTTGACGAGGGGGACAGTTTGCCTTCCAATGTCCAGTTTGCATACACGTGAAGCACTTCCTCTCGGCTTCTTCACGCCAGTCCGTGGTCCCTGCGATTCAGCTGCCTTCTTGTTCCTGTTAGTAGGAGCCCTAGAGCCAATTATGTGATGATTGACTAGGGACATTTTATATCATATTCTATCATTAATAAAGACATGGTTATTATACTTACTTTATATTTATGCCAAATAGCTAAGTATAATAATGTCCTTGGGTAGTAGGTTCTTATCTACATTATATCGATTGGTTGAATAGATAATGAGATGATGTAGAGAACACTACTCTAAACTATTCCTAGTCAAGTATTAATATTCAAAGACAATATTGATACATGGAGACTAGCATAGGTTAACTGATGACTTGAGCTCACAAGTCATGGATATGTGATATTAAGTTGACACATGGGTATACATTGGAGAATGTGTACTGAATTGACCCATCATGAGAAAGTTTCATAGATTGTCATATGAGTGTCATAAACTTTCTCATGTGACTATTAGTATGAATAGTCCTTAGACCTGAAGTCACTATGTTTCCCTACATAAGGAGTTATGTACTTTGGTATCGTCAAACGTCACCCGTAATAGGGTGGACTATAAAGGCGATCACTGGGTATATAATGAATTATGCGGAGGGATGTGAGTGATGTAGATGAGATCTATCCCTCCCATATGACGGGAGTGATATCTGTGGGCCCCTTGATCGAGTAAGACTACTAAAACGCATGACCATGCTCAAATGAGTCAATATGTGATATTGAGCTCATTTGTTTGAGTGAGTCTACTCGGGGATCAAGAAACACAAGATTGATTGAGGATGACACGGTCTATGCCTCATTGGTCAATCTAGATATCAAGGATGGAAGGACAAGGTCATACACTATCATAGTCACGGAGGTTTAGTCGGATCTCGACTTTTCTTGTTACTTGGGTAGTAATGATGTATTGCTAGATGCCACTCATTGCTTATGTGTCTAAAGTGTTTAGGCGCATTGCCAACGCCACGAGAACCTATTGGGTCACACACTAAGGACATGATGCTTCAGGAAGCCCGAGTTGGGAACTCGGGAGATCTGAGCCCGAGTTGGGAACTCGGGAGGTCAGTTAGGGAGCTCGAGTTGGGAACTCGGGAGTGCGGGTTGGGAGCTCGACACTCGGCAGACTGAGCTGGGAGCTCGGCAGACTGAGTCAGGAGCTTGGCACTCGGCAGACTGAGCTGGGAGCTCGGCAGACTGGGGTCGGGGATCGGCAGACTGGGCTAGGAGCTCGGCAGACTGGGTCGGCACTCGACAGGCTGGGTCGGGAGCTCGGCACTCGGGAGACTTGGTCGGGAGACCTAGTCGGAAGCCCGGGGGGCCCGGTCGGAATTACATGTGTAGGAAAGAGAAAAGTCTCTCTTCATTGGATGAAGAGAAGGTGAAGAGTCACATGGAAAGATGTGCTCTTTATTGGCTTTAATGAAGGGAAGTCAAAGAGACAAAAGACTCTTCATATTCATGGGATGAATATAAAAGAAGGACTTTGTCATTTTGAATGAGTAGTGTGTGCTTTCTTTCTTCCCTTCCTCTCTTCTTCCTCTTCCCCCTTTTGGCCGAAACCCTATTGTAGGGTTCTTGGTGTTCCGCGAGCTACCTCAAGTTGCTAGTACAACTAAGGTAGTTCTCCCGAAGTCGAGAGATTGTGTCCGTGTGGATACAAATAGAGGCACGGACGCTTGAACGTGCAAGAGATCCGGCGCATCTTGGACGAGCGGGATAAGCAAAGGGCACGCTCCAAAGGTATATCTTCTTTAGAAGTAGATGTAGATCAACTTTGTATGAGGTTTTCTTTCACATGGATCGCTCGAGGGTTCTTGTTTCCGCTGCATTTTTTATGTTTTGGTGCCGGGAGAACCCAACAGTTCACACCTTGTTTCTTCTTCTTCTTGCCTTTCGGCACAGAAGTAGAAACCTTCTAAGTAACCAAGGCCTGAGAACTTTGACGAAAAAGGCCCTCTACCGACTGGAGTTCTCCCAGTAGTTCCCCCAACGTATATTCACGTTTTTTCATATTGTAATTGAGCCGGAATTGCTCAAAACTCCTAGGAAGAGATTGGAGTATGATGTCGACCTGGGTTTCCCCGTTGGTCTGTGCTCCAAGGACCTCAATCTCATTGAGGTGGGTCATCATCTTAAGGACATGATCCCTTACGGGTGTCCGTTCGACCATGGTAGTCATCATCAAGATCTTCATCGCAACCTGCCTAGCGGCACGACCCTGGTGCCCGAAGAGCTCCTTGAGGTTCTGCATCATATCATAAGCAGTGGGCATGACCTGATGCTGATGTTGCAATACATTCGACATAGATGCTAGAATGTAGCACCGTGCCATTTCATCTACCTTGACCCACTTATTAAAGCGCTCCCTCTACTCTTCACTAGAGTTCTCGCCAGGCTTTTCAGGACACTCCTCGAAGAGTACATATTTGTACTCTTCAGCATTAAGAACAATGTCGAGGTTTCTTTTCCAGTATATGTAATTGGATCTAGTAAGTTTTATACCTTAAGTATGGTCGCTAGTGGGTTAAAGGCCATTTTGAAAATATCTGAGAATTGTTAAGGCAATCTGTGATCCGGAGTGACTAAGTGTTTTGATGTTTGGGCAAAGGGTTTAAGTTAGGTTTCCCTTGTGTTCTAATATGTGTCTATTTAGTGTGCAGGTTGTACAGGTTACACATATTGACTTGACTGGACGACCTCAGTACGGTGAAGGGCGGCATGGAGACAAGCTGGAGGCTTGTGTGCACCCGAGGGACCTTGGAGAGCAGGGACGATGAGCTGAGGGGCGCGGACTTCAAGGCATGCATGAAGGATGGCATGGAGGCAAGCTGGAGGCTTGCGTGCATCCGAGGGACGGGAGCCGAAGATGAAGAGGGCGCGAAGGCAATAGTCGAAGCTGCTCATGAGGAGTCAGTCGAGTCGTGAGGGTATAAGTGCTGTGTGATTGTACTCGGGAAATCCTAGGGTTCGAGTGCTGAGAGAAGTGTACTCGGGAAGGGAAACCCTAGGTGTGTGAGTGGGGCAGTCGACTGCCATTGGGGTAGTCAACTGGTAAAACTCACAGAATGCTTTCAAGCCTGGACCAGTCGACTGGTAAATTGGCAGTCGACTGGTAACCCCGAAAACTAGCCATTGGGTTAGCCGTTGGCTAGCAATTAAGGCTAGACCAGTCGACTGATAAATGACTAGTCGACTGGTGGCGAGGGTTTCAGACTTAGTTCTATTTAAGAGGACTTCATCTTGGCTGAAAGTTTTTGACGAATCTTGTCTTGGTTAAAGGCAAGATAGTAGTCATTGTGCTCAGGTCTTCTCAATGTGTTGTGGTGAGGTTTCTCTACCCACAAGGAGTGACAAGGGCTAGCCGGAGGTTATCCGGGGAGTGATCCACCGATGGATTCTTGGATTAGTCACCCTTAGGAGTGGATACCAAGTAAAACTGATTTGTTAGCATTGTTTCTTTGTTGTTTGTGCTTTATTATTATTGTTTCCGCTTGCGCACACTAACAACGTAGGAAGAACGAGTTCGAGAAGATCCGAAAATTTGTTATTCACCCCCCTCTAGCAACCGAATCGATCAAACAATTGGTATTAGAGCGAAGGACCGCTCGTGATTGGACTAACCGCCAAGAAAAGCAAAAGCTAGAGGGAAGAATAATGGAAGACAAATTCGGGGATGACATCTACACTCCACCGCCCACGACCATGAAGATTTCGGGTATTGGAAATCAAGGATAGAGACATGGTTCGGAATGGAGTGGGACCTTCGAATTGCGCTAGAAGAGCCCTTCGAGATTTCAAAGGATAAGTACGGGAAGAAGCTTAGGACTAGATATTGGAATCAAGAACAACAAAATCAATCCAAGGACAATGAGAAGGTAATTAGTATTTTGATAAATATTTTGCCTACTAACGTGTTAAATTATGTAGGGGTATATGAAAATACACACAATCTATGGAAAAGGTAGAAGAAATCCATAAAAACCCTACACGAGGTCAATTAGTGGAAGAGCCCGAGGAAGTGTCAATTTCATCAAGTGAAGAGGGAAAATTGAGTGATGAATCTTCCACCTCATCAAGAGAAGAAGAGGAGGTGTCAAGCTCAAGGATTGAGGGGGAGGAGAGACCCTCAACCATGCCGGAACAAGATGAAGCATCCACTTCATCCAAGGTTGAAGAAGAAGTCAACCTAGCCTCCACCTCCACCAAAGCTAAATCGAAAGAGCACATCACATGCTTTGGTTGCAACGAAAAGGGGCACTACAAGGATAAGTGCCCGAAAGGTAAAAAGGAGGTAAAATCTAAACCCATATCAAGTTCCTTTAAATCTAACGTGGGTTGTAGGATTGGAGAAGCTCAGGAAAGGAAAAAGAAGATTAGATGCTTCACATGTAGAGAATTAGGGCACTACCACACCAAGTGCCCAAAGAAGAGTGAAATTAAGAAAATAGAGCATCTAAGAAGATGAGAAGGAGGAAAGATAGAATAGAAGAAGCTCACATCAAAGAGGAATTACAAGGGTAAGGGAGGTAATTCCTAACCCTAATTTCAAATTCAAGATCTTCTATGCATGATAATAATAGAGTTAATTATTCATCCATGCATGCTAGATTTAATGAAAAATGCTTAATGGTGCATAATTTTGGATTTACGTGTAATGATAGGACTAGGGTTAACAAGGTAGATCATAACCCTAAGAAAAACATGCATCATGGTAGACCTAAGACCCTTGGACCTAAGGATCATGACATTAATCCCGAGAAGGGAAGGAATGTGCCTAGAAAGAAGGGTAGGTCTAGGAATGTCCAAGGTGGACATATGAAAACTAAGGTTAGAAACTTGGCAAGGAAAAATCAAGCCTTGAGGGCAAGGCTTGATATATTAGAAAAGACCCTAGAAAGATTCAAGGTTGAATCTAAGGGTCTAGATATGGTATTGGGTAGTTTAAAACCCAACTATGATAGATCGGGTTTGGGTTACCGGTCTAGTGTCTCCAAGGTCAACAAAAAGAAATATGCTGGGAAGGCATATGATCATGGCAAGAAGGAGAAGTCCAAGGATGGCAAGGTGGTGTCATCCAAAGGGAAAGAAAATGACTTAACCAAAGACAAGGTGTCTAAGGTTAAGAGGGTTTAGTTTATAGGCCAAGAATCACCGGTGGCATACCGGTGTGGTCTAGTATGGATTGAGTCACCTAAGGAGGTGGCTAGGGCTAAGAGCTCAAGGGGGAGCTCTAGGAGCCTTTGGGGTCCATGGTAAATGGATCTCAAGAGAAGGTTTCTCTAGGAAGGTCTAGGTGAATTAGGAAATGTGCCAAAAGGATTGGAAGATTTGGGTAAGTCTTAATCCTAGAAAATTGGCACATTAAAAAGGGAATTTAAGGAGAAAAAGATGAAAATAGGGTTATAATCGATAAAATTAAGGTTTAATGGGAAAATACAATATAATTCAGTGCTAAGAATGTATCATGGTCAGGTGTTAGAAGATATACCATGGAAAGGCCATAATTAGGACTTTTGGATGAGTTTAAGTGACACATTTTAGGAGAAGTTGAGTTTCGTGCCATTCTTGGGATGTGGAGTACATTTATTTGGAAACATATTTTTCCCAAGTAGATATAGGATCCACATATCTCCCCACGAAATTTCAAAATTTTTGGAGATTTGTGGAATTATCTAGGCATTACTGAAATTGGGCTAAAAAACCTGAAATTCAGGTATCAGTCGACTGCCCTGGGGGCAGTCGACTGATCCGACTGATTTCAGCCCATAAACCTTTCTGTTCATTTTAGCAGTCGACTGCCCTGGGGACAGTCGACTGATCCATAAGGGTTAAGTTGAAAAGGCCTATTAGCTGATCAGAAATTGCAAGATTAAAATCACAGGAAAGTGTTATGCTATATTGTGAGATTTTATATCATGATATTATATGGGTCGAAAGTCATTAGATGATATTAAATGATAAGATTTGGTGAATGAAAGAATATGGAAGTTTTCCATAAGGTATCTAGGGTTAAGAAAAAAAAGGACTTCATCATATTGAGGATATGGAAAAGAAAGAATTGAAGACAATTCCTTGTGTAGATTGATAATGGTTAGAATTGGCAAACACAAGGAATCATAAATAGAAATGAAAGCTGTTACAATGACCAATCTTTTAGGAAAATCAAGAATGTACAAAAAGTAAAGCACATTTATGGTTTTCATGAAATCATATGTTTCTAGGATAGGGTATATCCTAGCAAATGTGCTTGCAAACTCTTAGATTGTTTAAGGTTTTGTTGAGTGCTTGATTGGCACTAGGGATAAGGTTGCTTGGGGCAATCCTTAATTGTGTACAAAGGGAAAAGAACATGGAAGTTGAGTTGGGTAGAACTTGACTTGGTGTCTGATAAGCACGCGTGTCGTACCGCGAGTATCAAATACAATTAAAGTATCGAACTCCTCTAAACTAATGTAGCATAGAGTAACTCGAGTCGTCTCCCAACGAATGTAGTTGGTACATGATAAATCTCAGGATCGTATGTTATTGCTTTTGGATTTTTGATATCAAATTGGGGTTTGGATTTGAACGTTAAGACTACGAAAAGAAATAACAAAGCAGGTATGAAATCTAGTTCTAATTAAGGAAAGACAATGCAGGTAATAAATCTAACCTCACTAAACTATACTTGCAAGAGAATTAAAAGAAACATAAGGTAAAGCATTTAGGGAACTGGAGCATAAATGAAACCTAACCTAATTGCATCAAACTGAAAGACAACTATAAGAGAACATAAAGCAATCAAACTAACGAAACATTGCAAGAATCTACGATAAGGAAAATTCAAACTAGAATCCAACTAATGAAAGAGACAATTCATCAAACACATGGTATGCATGAAAGAAAGCATTAAGGGAACTTAACCCAATCTAACCTAATTGCATACTTAAACATAAGAGAAACTTGAAACATTCAATTAATAACACGTAGTAAAAATCTAAGCCGAGATAAACTAAAACAATTGGTTGGGGCATTTCATCGAACAAGTAACAAGCATGAATCAAAATGAGTAAAATGCAAACAACTTAAACATAGATGACAGAAATGGATTACAAGCATTCAACAATCAATAGAAACATCCACTACATCAACCCAACTACACAAATCTGATGAAGACACGGATTAATCACTAGATGATGAAGGGCTGCTGTAAAAAACTGTGAAGAGGAGCTGCTGGCCGAATCTGATGAGGAAGAAAACTGCTGGAAATGCTGTTAAAGAAATCTGCTGGGAATGGAAGGAAGAAAACTGCTGTAAATGCTGTTAAAGAAATCTGCTGGGAATGGAAGGAAGAAAACTGCTGTAAATGTTAAAGAAATCTGCTGGGAAGAAATCTGCTGGGAAGGAAAGCTGTGAAGAACTGATGCCAGCTGCTGGATTAGATGAAGGATGGAGGAGCTGCGATGAAGGGAAGAGATAGAGTCCGGCCGGCAGCCGTGGAGAGGTGGCTGCCGGCCGGAGGTGGAGATGAGACGGTGGAGTCGGGGATCGATTCAAGGGTTGGCTGCCAAGACGCCCTCTGAAACCTGGGAGAAGAAGAACTTAAATACATAGCAACGGACGGCTGAGATCGATTTGGCTTGATCCAACGGTCGAATTTCTTCAGATCTGAACCAAACTCCACAGATCCCAATCAATGGTCCTGATCTACTTGTCCCCAACTTGGATTAACCATATCAGTGGCGGATGGTCCAGATCTTCCCTTTTCTTGAATGGATGGTCTAGAACATCTTGAGCTTGATCCAACGGTCAGATTACTTCTGATTTGGCTGAAATTTTTGGATCTTGATCTATGGTCATGATTGACTCTATCTTGAACTCAGATTGACCAGAAGTTGACCGATGGCTCAGATCTAGCCGTTCTCTGGAATGGACGACTCCTATTAATCCGATGCTTGATCCCTTTGATCTGGATCCAATGCTGACTCAAGTCTGACCTGATTTGATCTAGGTTCATGATCATTTGAAGCCTACAAAATGATATTCAAATTTAGTGCCAAACAATATCCCAAATATACAAAGATTTGAATTAAAAGCCAACATAGAGGAAATACATGAAACCTAATACAATTGCAAACTTAAGCATACAAAATATGGATCAAACATGGATTTTAGAGCCTAAAATAATCAACAAAATGGTGGTTATCAACTTCCCCACACTTACTCTTGGGTGTCTCGCACAAGCCAACTAGTAAACTAAGGATATATCCCCCTAGATTATTCTTAATCATAGTTAGAAGTAATTGAAAGAAAACTACCTAAGGTTGTCAATTCTCAAAAATCTAAGCTCAACGGACTAGAGACTTGTCCTTAAATCAACAACTTAGCATTTTCATCCTTCATGATTCATTGAGATGAATTTAACTCACTAAGCCTTTCAAGGGAAGTTTTGGTGGCTCTCTTCTTGAGTTCTAAATTCATGATGTAAGTGGAGCTTACTCAAACACACATGCTTTTTGCACTACCATATGCTTGCTTGTTATCTACTCTCCACCATTATTCATGATTCGGATCCATATCTACAGAAGCTTTATTAGAACATGTTAAAGAAGATATATGCAATGATAGAGATGAAATAGAAAATTGAGGGACTTGATAGTTATGACTCACGATAAAGAAAATAAAGAATATGATATGACAAAAAGATATAGCAAAGCAAAGAAAATAATATGATAAGGAAATATGGAGAAGAAATATAGCATGATAAGAAAATATGGAAAAATTAAGGAAAGTGGAAGACTTGGAAACTCAAAAATGTATCCCAATGTATTTTACCCATTTCTTTTGAAAAATGCATCCCAAGTTCAAATTCAAAATCTAACCTTGATTTCCACTTCATATTTTTCTTTCCTTTTCCTTTTCTTTTCTCCTATTTTTTGTTTTCAACTTCTCTTTTTTTTTTTAGTAGCTCAGTTTTTGTTTTTTTTTGTTTTTTTTTCAATGTTTCAGCTACTCCATAGCTTCACTTCTTCATAACTTGGAGCGTTTCATGATAATTGAGAACTAAGTGCTCCACTTATACACTTTTAGCTCTTGTAACCCACTTGGCACATTTTTGCTTGTTGGTTGCCAAAAATTTCTTCAATTGTCTCAAAATTTGATAGTATGCTTGCATTCCTCCCCCACACTTAAACTTTTATCCGTCTAGGGCAAAATAACATTAAGAAACATTAAGGTATCCAAATCCATGCAAAATATTATGATGAACATGAAAAAGAGGGAAAGGAAATATGGAATAAGAGTGTATCAACAAGGAAATTGCAAAAATGATATAAGAAAAGAAACAAAGTGATTTACCTCTATAAATGTGGTCCAATCATAGAAATATAGCTTTGAAAGAACCTAAGCAAGTTCTAGAGTACAATCACATGTGTGTATCACAAAAATTTATCCAATTCCTCACTAGGTAAAAAGAATTCATCTCAATTCATCAATTTAGAATCCAATACTAAGAAGTACTCAAGCAACCAAGAATTTTCATCCAATGGCTCAAATCCTAAGTTTTAACAACCAAATTTAATTTGCTTTCAAGAGACTCTAAAATGATATAAGGAAATCTAGATGAATACATTTATTCCTAGTCACACAAGAAATAAAATGCCAAATGACTAACATGATATCTACAATGACTTTTATGTATTCTACTCTACGCAAATATTTATTAGCAAGAACTCATTTGAAAAGAAAAATTACTACTTGAAAACATGGAAGTGATATTTACAATGAAATAGGAGAGTAAGAAGAAAATAACTCCCCTTCAAGTAGGGTAGAGAGCACGTAGCATCCATCTTGGGAGAACTATCCTCATGTGATCAACCTCGTAATGGATATATTTCTCTCTTATTAATTTTGCACAAACATCTTCCGGTGGTCGAAGGCGATTCAGTTATAAAAACCACTTTAGAGGTGAAGTGCTACTAGTCAAAATAAAAGCAACTCCTCCCTCTTGATGCTTTTTGGAAGTCCTTCCAGGTGGTTGGAGTCTGTTCAGATGGAGCACCCACTCCAGAAGTCTTCGGGGCCCTGCAAAATCATGTAATACCTCTCTCAAGCATGCAGGGTAAGAAAGAAGTGTAATACCATCAATCTCTATATAAAAAGAATCGAGGTATGCATCACATCCAATGAAATCTATCTTAGGTACCTCTATTAGTTTTTCACCGTCAATATCTGCATAGGATGTGTCAAGTAATTCTTCAGTACCAATAAAATCAACACTAGGTACCTCCATGAATTTTTCACAATCAATTTCTAAATAATATGTATCAAGACATGCATCACAACCAATAAAATCAACATGGGGTACCTCTATGCAATTTTCACAATTATTTTCCACAAAGGATGTATCAAGAATATCATCACAACAAGCAAACTCAACACTAGGTGTGTCCACACATTCACCACAATGAACAGAATCAATTTTAGGTGCCTCTACAGGTTTTTCACAAACAATTTCTACAGAAGATGTGTCAATAAATTCATCACAATAAATAACACCAATTTTAGGCACCTCTAAGAATTTTTCACAATCAGCATTTACATGAGATATATCACAACATGCTTCACATTCAACAAATTCAACACTAGGTACCTCTATGAATTTTTCACAATCAAATTCTATAAAAGATGTATCCATAAGTGTATCACAAACAATAAAATCATTTTGAGATACCTCTATTGATTTTTCCAAAGACATAAGAGGAATACTTACCTAATCGTGCTGAAGAATACCTGGAGGTTCTACAAGAGTAGATGTAACTGTGGTTCCCTCCTGGTCAAGTACATGCTCCACTTTAGGTTCAGGTTATGGTGGACACTCAACTGAAGCAGGTGATTATTGGGTTCTTGCTTCCACCATGCAAGTCCCTACACTTTCATTCTGATCCTTTGAATCTTCTGATGTATCAGTCAATGTTGGTGGTCCCTGGGGTTCAGTGCAATCCCCTACACCTGTAGATTTATCTGCAACGCATTCTTTATCAACCATATCTGCATCAGCCATATTAGGAAAATTAGGATCAACAATTACGATATCATCACAAAGTAAAATTCTAGAATGATCCTGTGGGGCTTCAGCTTCGAATTCAAGGCTGTCACAAGCTTTACTGTCAATCTCCTCTAATGCCACTGTCTCTACTGCATCTGAAATATCCATGCTAATGCTAGGAGGATCCTCTCCATGCCCCTCAGAATTAAAAGTAGCTTGAGAAGATAATCGTCCTGATCTTTGGGCTTATATTTGATTCATTTGATTAACCAATTATCCCATTTTCCTTTCAAGATTTTGTATGGCGGGATAAATATTACCCTGCTGAAAAATGTTACCCTGCTGTGATTGTTGGATTGGGGCTGTTAGGGCTTATTGTAGGGATGAAATGGCTGTTGAAAGGGCTGAAAATTGGGCTGGAATGATGGTTGAACTTGCTGAGAATTATAGTCTTGAAAATTCTGATTTTGAAGTGGGAATGGTTGTGGTGAAGATTGAAACTGAGTGGGCTGAAAACCTTGATTTTGTGGCTGAAAGCTTTGATTAAAAGTCTGAAAACCTTGCTGTGAATGTGGCCCTCCTTGCTGATCATAATTGAATGGTTGTTGGAAATCTTGGAAAATTTGCTGAAACTGCTGTTGTGGCTGCTGAAATGGTCGAAAATCTTGCTGAAAGTTTGGATTGTACCCTTGCTGAAAATTCTGAAAAGGTGGTTGAAATTGTTGTGGTGGCTGATTGAATGTTTGGTACTGCTGCAAATCTGAATAGGGCTGCTGAAATTGTTGAAAAGGCTGACATTGTCGTGGGGGTTGTGAATTAAAATGATTCCCCCAACTCGAATTGCAAGTAGATGAATAACTGTTGGGTCTTTGTTGGAATTCCAATTGCTTCACCCAAAACTTCAACTCCAACAATGCACTTTTGATCTCTGATTGTTCAGTTGAAATCATTTTGAACCTACAATCCTATCATAAAACAAGTAAAATGGCAACAACCGTATACAAAAGATAAAACAATCAAGAATAGAATCAAAGGATATAATTATCAAGCACCACTACATTCCCGGGCAACGGTGCCAAATTTGATAAGCACGCGTGTCGTACCGCGAGTATCAAATACAATTAAAGTATCGAACTCCTCTAAACTAATGTAGCATAGAGTAACTCGAGTCGTCTCCCAACGAATGTAGTTGGTACATGATAAATCTCAGGATCGTATGTTATTGCTTTTGGATTTTTGATATCAAACTGGGGTTTGAATTTGAACATTAAGACTACAAAAAGAAATAGCAAAGCAGGTATGAAATCTAATTCTAATTAAGGAAAGAAAATGCAGGTAATAAATCTAACCTCACTAAACTATACTTGCAAGAGAATTAAAAGAAACATAAGGTAAAGCATTTAGGGAACTGGAGCATAAATGAAACCTAACCTAATTGCATCAAACTGAAAGACAACTATAAGAGAACATAAAGTAATCAAACTAATGAAACATTGCAAGAATCTACGATAAGGAAAATTCAAACTAGAATCCAACTAATGAAAGAGACAATTCATCAAACAAATGGTATGCATGAAAGAAAGCATTAAGGGAACTTAACCCAATCTAACCTAATTGCATACTTAAACATAAGAGAAACTTGAAACATTCAATTAATAACACGTAGTAAAAATCTAAGCCGAGATAAACTAAAACAATTGGTTGGGTCATTTCATCGAACAAGTAACAAGCGTGAATCAAAATGAGTAAAATGCAAACAACTTAAACATAGATGACAGAAATGGATTACAAGCATTCAACAATCAATAGAAACATCCACTACATTAACCCAACTACACAAATCTGATGAAGACACGGATTAATCACTAGATGATGAAGGGCTACTGTAAAAAACTGTGAAGAGGAGCTGCTGGCCGAATCTGATGAGGAAGAAAACTGCTGGAAATGTCGTTAAAGAAATCTGCTGGGAATGGAAGGAAGAAAACTGCTGTAAATGCTGTTAAAGAAATCTGCTGGGAATGGAAGGAAGAAAACTGCTGTAAATGCTGTTAAAGAAATCTACTGGAAAGAAATCTGCTGGGAAGGAAAGCTGTGAAGAACTGATGCCAGCTGCTGGATTGGATGAAGGATGGAGGAGCTGCGATGAAGGGAAGAGATAGAGTCCGGCCGGCGGCCGTGGAGAGGTGGCTGCCGGCCGGAGGTGGAGATGAGACGGTGGAGTCGGGGATCGATTCAAGGGTTGGCTGCCAAGACGCCCTCTGAAACCTGGGAGAAGAAGAACTTAAATACATAGCAACGGACGGCTAAGATCGATTTGGCTTGATCCAACGGTTGGATCTCTTCAGATCTGAACCAAACTCCACAGATCCCAATCAATGGTCCTGATCTACCTGTCCCCAACTCAGATTAACCAGATCAGTGGCGGATGGCCCAGATCTTCCCTTTTCTTGAATGGATGGTCTAGAACATCTTGAGCTTGATCCAACAGTCAGATTACTTCTAATTTGGCTGAAGTTTTTGGATCTTGATCTATGGTCATGATTGACTCTATCTTGAACTTGGATTGACTAGAAGTTGATCGATGGCTCAGATCTAGCCGTTCTCTGGAATGGACGGCTCCTATTAATCCGATGCTTGATCCCTTTGATCTGGATCCAATGCTGACTCAAGTCTGACCCAATTTGATCTAGGTCCATGATCATTTGAAGCATACAAAATGATATTCAAATTTAGTGCCAAACAATATCCCAAATATACAAAGATTTGAATTAAAAGCCAACATAGAGGAAATTAAATACATGAAACCTAATACAATTGCAAACTTAAGCATATAAAATATGGATCAAACATGGATTTTAGAGCCTAAAATAATCAACAAAATGGTGGTTATCAGTGTCATGGTGTTAAGTTGGGTAGAATTTCACCCAGGTAAATTGAAAATTGGGAGAAAACATACATTAAGGTGTTAGTGATATGAGAGAAGTGTCCTAAGGCAATCGCCTTATGATTGTAAACATTTATTCTAATAAATGATAATTCACTATTTGAGTATACATGTTTGTATATTTGATTGAGATCTTAAACTCATCTACTGAATGTCCGCAATACAATTCACAGCATAAGAGAATTTGTGATGGGATCACAACTAGTGATTATCTCTACATGTGCAATTGTGAAGTATTGAAATTATCCCTAGTCGATGAATTGATAAAAACGGACACTATCAATTCTGTTGAGACTAGCATGGGTTATTCTCTAATCAGCTGATTCTCACTGGCTGGTGACATTGGGATGTCCGGAGATAAACATGGATGCTAGTTAAGGGAACTAGTTCATTGGAGTGACTAGCTGTAAGACTTCATATGGGAATCTACATGTAGATATGTCAATGAAGTTCTTACTGCAGCTTAAGTGCGATGTTCCTTTGACTTGCGGTGTTCAAGTCATCTTGGTCATGGAGACTTATACTTTAACATCTTAAGCAAGCATCTCCAAGGAGGTGTGGACCCAGGATGATTGGGTATAAGCCGAAGTGCCCGAAGATGTTTGAACAGCCTACAAAGGATTCACCACTCCTTGCGAGGAGATGTATACCCAGGCCTATAATCGGATTGTTACTCAAAACCTCTGGCCAGAGTATATCATGTTTAGAGTGCGAGTCTCTTAAATACATGAGAGTAATTAGAAATTCAAAGGACGAGAAAGACACTACTTGGGCTAGGTGTGACGTAGTCAGTCTAGTGGGGACTGACACAAACAGACCATGTCCTGAACCAAGTGGGTATAAGGTGGTGAAGGGAATGGGGCACGATTCATTAGAGCTGCTGAAGGGTTTTAGAATAATTTCTTCTGAGGTCAAACCGTTGATCTTTCGATTAATTGGGGATCATGATCTACTACTAGGTGCCACTCATGATCGTTCTATAATTGGTTGATTATAGACGGCCAACATAAATCGAAAGCCTATTTAGTCACACGCACTACGAGTAATCCGAGGGATTTAAAACGAGTTGAAAATTGTATTTTTCAATCAAGACAAATAAGTCGAATCTGAGTTGATCAGAGGCGCAACGGAAACTTAAAATGGCTAAGTCTTTTGAAGGCTTATTGGGCGAATTAAATGAGTTTAATTCGCGAACGGTTCGGGTTGTTTTGACCGACCAAAGAGGGTGTCCACCCTCTTGGTTTGGCCGGCCAATGCAAAGGGGATAAACCAATTTAATTGGTTTAATTAATAAAATAAATCTAGCGCGATTTGTTTTATAAATTATGGATAAATAAATTGATATATAAAGAAATTTGTATAAAGAGATTTATAAAGAAATTTGTAGTAAATTTATTCTTTTTATGGAAATTAAAATAAACCATGAATTGGTTTAATTTTAATTTATAAAATCAATTATGAATTGATTTATCCATGATAAGAAAATTTTATACAAATTTTATTCCATAATTAAAAAGGAAAGAGAATTTGTTTTATTATAAAGTTATTTATAATAAAACTAAGAATAACGGAATAAGTCATAAAAAATTTTATAAGATAAATTTCTTATGATAACTAATTCCGTTAATTCCGTTAAGAGGGAGACTTGGCAAGGGAGATGCTACTATATAAAGGAACCAAAGGCAAGCCCTTAATTCCAATTGAGTTGTCAAGAGAAGTAGCTTTCTCTCCCTCTCTCTCTTATTCTCTCTTCACTTATCCCCTTAGGGTCGGCGCACTCCTTGAGGATTAGGGCCGGCGACCCCTTTTGCAAACCCTAGGGCCGGCGCTCCAACTTCTCCAAGTGTTGCCGTGAGCTATCAACACCAAGGAGAAGCCAACGAAGAAGAAGAAGAAGCGGGTGTTATCTCCTTCCTCCTCAGAATTTAGATTCCGATTCTTGTTGGTTAGTTTCCTATCTTTTCTCTTGTTCTTCTAGTTGTGCCTTCTGAGAATCTAGTAGTTCTCGTCGGCACAAAACTCGTGACTTTGCGAAGTCATCCCGAAGAGAACTCGGCGTGGACGCGAATAGAGGCGGAGCTTCCAAGGGACGCTACGGTTGGATCTCGTCCCTTACTTCGAGTTACGAGAGGTACTTAGTAAATTAGTTTACTTTTCCGCAAAGTTTTAATTTATGATTATGTCAACACATCATAAGGTTGCATGCTAGATACGTGGTTAAAATAATTTAAGAAATTATTTTATGCTAATTCTTCCGCTGCACGTAAAAATTTAAAATTTTACGAACCCGTATCCTTGTCGACATGCACCCGGTCCCAACAGTGGTATCAGAGCCAAGTTAGTGTTCGACATAATCATATAAATGTTTTGCGGAACACTTTGTCATAATCTTAATTTTGGAAAATTTTTCAATTATGGAAACCTTCCAATTATAATAAATTTTAGATTTAGGAATTTCAAAATTTGAAAATTCTCATGAAATTTCGCAAACGATTGAAATTTCCTAGTTTCTGAAATTTTATAATAATTGTGAAAACTTCCCATCTTTGGAAACTTTCCAATCTTGAAAATTTTTCTATTTTAGAAATTTTCCAATTTTGGAAATATGTAAGTTTTCTTTGTACCAGAAACTTACAACCATTCTGAAAACCTATTATGAAATCTCGCAATTTTGGGCACTCTCTTTTAAGAAAGTCTAGACAAATTTATGGACAGTTAATTGACAATTAAATTTGAATTGGTTTTTAAATTGACAACAAAATTCTTTATTTTGGATTGAACCTCAGGGAGCCGTCCAATTTAAAGTTAGTTGTTGTAATTTAATTTCCCAATTTTAATTGAAATTGTCATGTTTGATTTGGATTGAGCCTCGGGGAGCCGTCCAATTGGATTTACAACAAATTACTTTTCTTTGGGTATCTGAGCCTCGGGGAGCCACCCTTAGAAAATGATTTGTTGTAATTAATTAAATCCATGAATAAAATATGTTTTAAGAGGTGATGCTCTTACATATTGTTGTCTCCAAAATTAATTAGGAAATGGTTTCCTATAGAGTTTTCTTAATTGAGATTTTCATGAAAATAATATGTCGTTGAATTAAGGGAATTGTCTCTTAATTTAATAAGATTTGATTTAGAGAAATCAAAGTCTTAAACATATTATTTCTGAAATTGATTATGACAATTTAGGAAATTGTTTCCCAAAACAATTCCTTTAATAAAGTATGAAATTACAATTAGGAAATCCGGTTCCTAATTCAATTCATGAGACTTGATAAATTAAGTCACATACATACTTTATTAAGGAAATCGTTAGTCATGACATAATTATATGGCATGAATGTGCTTAGAAAAGATGAGACCCAAAAACCCCTTACAAAATATTAAGGCCAACACCTTCCATTAATATGGTTAGAACCGAAGTTTTGTTTCTCGTTTGGGTTGATGGACACATCCATGCCCGGCTTGAACCTCAACATGCTCAAACCATGGAATTAGTTTATGAAAAATATAGTTGGAGTCAGAGGTCAATCCTTAGTTTTGGTTGTTGGACACATTCAAGCTTAACTAAACGGTTGAATGAGCTCCAACCATATTAAAACTATTTCTTGATTAATGGGTCAGCCTTAAGCTTGGAGCATCGATTTGTTGTGCCACAACCAAGGTCGATGCGAAGAGAGGTGCAGTTGGGTGCTATGTATAATGTTGCATACTTGTTAATGAGTTAACAACCCAATGATTTATGCAAACATTCAATTAGTTGATAGCATAAAGTGATAGTTACATATATGTGATGTGTAATCGGTATAATTACCTACCTTCATAGCTAAGAATAACTTGATGGCCACAGTCATGGTTGTTCTTATCTATGGTTGGATATCAACCTATTTGGAGATGTTCCTACGATCTCCCGAATTGATAATAAGGGTGACTCAATTCGTAAAATAAATAGGATTTAATTTATGTATGATGATACATTCTTTAATCATTCTTCTCACATAATCTCAATTTGTATTTCTAGGTTAATCACTCGATCATGTCTTCTCTAAACTTGCGTTCCATTTTGGACACCAATAAACTGACTGGGCCAAACTTCATGGACTGGCTTCGAAACCTAAGGATAGTCCTCAAGGCGGAGAAGCTTGCTTATGTCCTTGAAGATCAACTTCCCACCCATCCTCTAGAGAATGCAACTCCAGACCAATTGTTGGCCTATCAGAAACATGTGACCGATTCTGAACTTGCGAGTTGCATCATGCTAGCCTCTATGATACCTGAGCTGTAAAAGCAGCATGAGCATATGGATGCTTATACCATCATCTTCCATCTTCATGAGTTGTTTGAAGAGCAGGCGAGATCCGAAAGGTTCGAAGTCTCCAGACTCCTCTTCACCACTAAGATGCAGGAAGGCACTTCTGCCTCGCAGTTTGTGTTAAAGATGTTGGGGTATATTGAGCGATTGAGCACACTCGGTTTTGCAATGGATCATGAACTAAGTATTGACTTAATTCTGAATTGTTTGCCCAAAAGTTATTCACAATTTGTGATGAACTATCAGATGAACAAACTAGAGACTACCATTCCTGAGTTGCTCAACCTGCTGAAGACTGTGGAGCCTTCTGTAAAGCCGGATCAAAAGGCGGTACTGTTAGTTGGTTCCTCGAAGAAAGGTTCTAAGAGGAAGGCCAAAGAACAGAATAAAGGGAAGAAGAAAAAGGCCAAGAAGACTGAATAGAAACCAAAAGGAACTTGCCATCATTGTGGTAAAGAGGGTCACTGGCGAAGAAACTGCAAGGTTTATCTTGAGTCCTTGAAGAAGAAGGCATCCGATGCCCCATCCTCTTCAGGTATCTTCGTTATTGAATGTCACTCTATTTTCTCAGATACCTGGGTACTTGATACTGGGTGTAGCTCACATATATGTAATGACATACAGGGGCTAAGGAATAGAAGAAGACTCGTCAAGAGAGAAGCGAAGTTGCGGGTTGGAAATGGAGCAAGGATTGCTGCTATTGCCATCGGATCATATTTGCTAAAGCTCCCAACTGGACGTGTCTTAGAATTGGATAATTGTTATTTCGTTCCTTCGTTAATAAAGAACATTGTATCTATTTCATGTTTGAATGAAAAAGGTTATCATTTAACTTTTAGTAACAATTGTTGTTACATAACTTTAAATGACGTTCTTTATGGGAATGGAACTTTGTGTAATGGCATCTACACGTTAGATTTATCCAGTGACGTTTTCAATATCGAAGTTAGCAACAAACGTGCTCGAATAGATAATCGAATAGACTCCTACACTTGGCATTGTCGTCTTGGCCATATAAGTAAGAAACGCATGACCGAATTACACCGATGTGGAATTTTGGAATCATTTGAACCCGGTTCATTTGATACATGCGAATCAAGCTTAAAAGGCAAGATGACCAAATTACCCTTTTCCGGAAAAGGTAATCCAGTGGGAGAATTGCTTGGTCTAATACATACTGATGTATGTGGACCAATGTCAACTCTTGCACAAGGAGGCTATAGCTACTTCATTACCTTTATCGATGATCACTCACGATTCGGTTATGTGTTCTTGATGAAACACAAATCTGAAGCTTTTGAGAAATTCAAAGAGTTTAGAAATGAAGTAGAGAAACAACTTGGCAAAAGCATTAAAATACTTCGATCCGATCGGGGTGGTGAATACTTAAGTCAAGAGTTTCAAGATTATCTTAGGGACAATGGGATATTGTCCCAATGGACTCCGCCATATACACCACAGCATAATGGTGTATCTGAGAGGCGCAACCGAACCTTGATGGACATGGTTAGGTCTATGATGAATCATGCAACTCTTCCAAAATCTTTTTGGGGCTATGCACTTAAGACAGCTGTTTACTTGCTAAACAGAGTCCCGACCAAGGTAGTCTCTACTACTCCATATGAGATTTGGAATAGTAAGAAACCTCACTTAACTCACCTTAAGATATGGGGTTGTCCTGCTTATGTGAAGCGGATTGTATCAGACAAATTGGATGCTAAGTCTGATAAATGTCTATTTATTGGATACCCTAAGGAAACGAAGGGTTACCAATTCTATCATCCCTTGGAACAAAAGGTGTTTGTTTCAAGGCATGCTGTATTTCTGGAAAAAGAATTTCTTTTACAAGAAAACAGTGGGAGTGGCATTGAACTTGATGAAGTTCAAGAAACTCCAATAGACATTACAGAGACACCTAGTCTAGACCCACAACCATAATCATAATGATGAGCTATCAGTTGAACCTAAAACAACACCACCTCTTCGTAGGTCTGATAGGACACGCAATATTCCAGAGAGATACGGATTTCTCGTAAGTGAATCGAACGACGTGTTACTCATAAGCGATGACGAACCTATCAGTTATGAAGATGTTCTGAAAAGTTCAGAAAGGGACAAATGGCTTGAGGCCATGAAGTCGGAAATGGATTCCATGTACGAAAATCAAGTATGGGACTTGGTTAACCCACCTGAAGGGATTAAGCCCATAGGGTGCAAGTGGGTTTTCAAGAAGAAAACCGACATGGAAGGTAATGTTGTTACCTTTAAGGCTAGATTAGTGGCAAAAGGATATCGTCAAAAAAAGGAATTGATTATGACGAAACCTATTCGCCATGCTTATTTTTTTTTTTTTTGTTTTTAAA
>JAGFNQ010007422.1:0-54837 GCA_024364735.1 Boesenbergia rotunda | reverse complement strand
CACTCTCTCTTAACATCGACCTTGGCTGTGGCACAACAAATCGATGCTCCAAGCTTAAGGTTGACCCATTAATCAAGAAATAGTTTTAATATGGTTGGAGCTCATTCAACCGTTTAGTCAGGCTTGAATGTGTCCAACAACCAAAACTAAGGATTGACCTCTGACTCCAACTATATTAATCATAAACTAATTTCATGGTTTGAACATGTTGAGGTTCAAGCCGGGCATGGATGTGTCCATCAACCCAAACGAGAAATAAAACTCCGGTTCTAACCATATTAATGGAAGGTGTTGGCCTTAGTATTTTATAAGGGGTTTTGGGTCTCATCCTTTTCCTTTTAAGCACATTCATGACATATAATTATGTCATGTTCTAACGATTTCCTTAATAAAGTATGTATGTGACTTAAATTTATCAGTCTCATTAATTGAATTAGGAACCGGATTTCCTAATTCTAATTTCACACATTATTCAAGGAATTGTTTTGGGAAACAATTTCCTAAATTGTCATAATCAATTTCGGAAATAATATGTTTAAGACTTTGATTTCTCTAAATCAAATCTTATTAAATTAAGAGATAGATTACCTTAATTCAACCACATATTAATTTCATGAAAATCTTATTTAAGGAAATAAACTCTATAGGAAATAATTTTTCCTAATTAATTTTGGAGACAACACTATGTAAGAGCATCACCTCATAAATCAAATAAGGAAATTATCGTTTGAGAATCACCTCAATAATTTCCAAGATTTGATCACATATTTTATTTATGGATAATTAATTACAACAAATTATTTACTTTGGGTGGCTCCCCGAGGCACTCCCCAAAGAAAAGAAATTTGTTGTAAATCTAATTTGGCCTGCTCCCCGAGGCATAACCAAATTAAACTTGACAATTAAAGGACTTGTTAATAATATAATTTGGATGGCTCCCCGAGGCCTACCCAAATCTATTTTAACAATTCATATTCAAAATAGGAAATTAAATTATAACAACTAACTTTAATTTGGGTGGCTCCACGAGGCACTCCTCAAAGTAAAGAATTTTGTTAATAATTTAAAAACCAATTTGAATTTAATTGTCAATTAATGTTTCCATAAAATGTCTAGACTTTCATGAAAAGAAAGTGCCCAAAATTACGAGCTTTCCATAAATGGAAAGTATCCAAAATTAAAAGGTTTTCAGAATTATTGTAAGTTTCTGGTACAAAGAAAACTTACGTATTTTCAAAATTGGAAAATTTCCAAAATTAGGAAATTTCCAAAATTGGAAAGTTTCCAAAAATAGAAAGTTTTCACAATTATCATAAAATTTCAGAAACAGAGATATTTCAAAAGTTTGCGAAATTTCATGAGGATTTCCAAACTTTGAAATTCCTAAATCTAAAATTTACCATAATTGAAAAGTTTCCATAATTGAAAATTTTTCCAAAATTGAAATCATGACAAAGTTTTCTGCAAAACAATTATATGATTATGTCGAATACTAACCGGCTCCGATACCACTGTTGGGACCGGGTGCATGCCGACGCGGACACGTATTGTAATTGTTCCATAATTACTTGCAGCGGAAACAAAAGCATGAATAATTTCCTAAATTATTCTAACACATATCCTAAGCATGCAATTTGTTCACATAATCGTAATATAAAATTTTTGCAGAAAAGGAGATTACTCTACGAATTACCTTGCATAACTTGGAAGAAGGGACGAGATCCAACCGTTAGCATCCCTTGAAAGCTCCACCTCTATTCGTATCCACGCCGAGTATCGTCGGGATGACTTCGCTAAGCCACGAGTTTCGTGTTCACGAGAACTACTAGATTCTCCGTGAACACGATGAAAACCGAGAGAGTAATCAAATTGAAAGACTCACCACCAAGGTTGGCCGAAGAGGAAGATCGTTGCAAGGAAGAACTTCGTCGCCTTGATGCTTCTCCTTGTGCTCACGGCAAGAAGAAAGAAGGAAGGCCTATGGCCAGCCAAGAGAGAGGGAGAGAAGAAGAGGAGAAAGCCTAAGCAATTCATGGATGGATCCTCTTCCATGGCACCCCTTGGGTCCTTTATATAGGGAGAGGTTTCTTAATTCCCAAGCAATCCTCTCCTTGATTATGGAATAATTTCTCAATCAATCCATAATCAAGGCTCTCATGATCAAGCTTCTTCTTCTTGATTATGGAATAATTTCTCAATCAATCCATAATCAAGGCTCTCTTTCTTTTGGCATGATTATATAAAATTTATAAAACAAACCAACCATTGGTTCATTATATAAAAATATATAAAACAAACCAACCATTGGTTCATTATAAAAATTTATATATATAAAATTTATATAACCTTTTATAAAATAAACCAACATTTGGTCTATTTTATAAAACAAACCATAATAACCTTATCCTCTTATGGTGGTGGCCGGCCATGACAAGAAGAGAGGAGGCCCCTTCTTTGGCCGGTCCATCTATCCCCAATTGGATCAAATCCCTTAATGAATTAAACTTATTTAATTCACCCATTATGTCTTTAAAAGACTTAGCCATTCTATGCTTCCGATGCGTCTGAAATAAATTCAGTTTTGACTATTGTTTGGACTTACCAAACATAGTCTATCTCAATTGGAGAATCCAATTCTCAACTCGTTTTAAATGCTTCGAATTACTCGTTATGCGTGTGACCAAATAGGTTTTCAATTTATGTTGGCCGTCCATAATTAACTAATTAATTATAGAACGATCATGAGTGGCACCTAGTTGTACATCATGATCCCCAATTAATTGAAAGATCAACGGTTGACCTCAGAAATGATTTTGAAACCCTTCAGCAGCTATAATGAATCGTGCCCCATTCCCTTCACCATCTTATACCCACTTGGTTTAGGAAATGGTCTATGTGTGTCAGTCCCCACTAGGCTGACTACGTCACACCTAGCACAAGTAACGTTTCCTCGTCCTATGGATTCTAATTACTCTCATGTATTTAAGAGATTCATACTCTGAACATGTCATGCTCTGGCCAGAGGCTTTGAGTAACAATCCGACGATAGGCCTCGGGTATACATCTCCTCGCAAGGAGTGGTGAATCCTTTGTAGGCTGTTTAAATATCTTCGGGCACTTCGGCTTATACCCAATCATCCTGGGTCCACACCTGCTTGAAGATACTTGCTTAAGATGTCAAAGTATAAGTCTCCATGACCAAGATGACTTGAACACTGCAAGTCAAAGGAACATCGCACTTAAGCTGCAGTAAGAACTTCACTGACATATCTATATGTAGACTACCATATGAAGTTTTGCAGCCAGTCACTCCAATGAACTAGTTCCCTTAACTAGCATTCATGTTTATCTCCGGACATCTCCATGTCACCAGCCAGTGAGAATCAGCTGATTAGAGAATAACCCATGCTAGTCTCAACAGAATTGATAGTGTCCGTATTTATCAATTCATCGACTAGGGACAATTTCAATACTTCACAATTGCACATGTAGAGATAATCACTAGTTGTGAATTCATCACAAATTCTCTTATGCTGTCAATTGTATGGCGGACATTCAGTAAATGAGCTTAAGATCTTAATCAAATAATCATGTATACTCAAATAGTGAATATTCATTTATTAAAAATAAATGATTACAATCATAAGGCGATTGCCTTAGGACACTTCTCTCATGTCACTAACAGACTCGTCAAGGGAGAAGCGAATTTGCGAGTTGGAAATGGAGCAATGATTGCTACTGTTGCCATCGGAACATATTTGCTAAAGCTCCCTACTGGACTTGTCTTAGAATTGGATAATTGTTATTTTGTTCCTTCGTAAATAAAGAACATTGTATCTATTTCATGCTTGAATGAAAAGGGTTATCATTTAACTTTTAGTAACAATTGCTGTTACATAACTTTAAATGGTGTTTTTTATGGGACCGGAACTTTATGCAATGGTATCTACACGTTAGATTTATCCGGTGACATTTTCAATATCGAAGTTAGCAACAAACGTGCTCGAATAGATAATCAAATAGACTCCTATACGTGGCATTGTCGTCTTGGCCATGTAAGTAAGAAACGCATGACCAAATTACACCGATGTGGAATTCTGGAATCATTTGAACCCGGTTCATTTGATACATGCGAATCATGCTTAAAAGGCAAGATGACCAAATTACCCTTTTCCGGAAAAGGTAAACCAGTGGGAGAATTGCTTGGTCTAATACATACTGATGTATGTGGACCAATGTCAACTCTTGCACAAGGAGGCTATAGCTACTTCATTACCTTTATCGATCATCACTCACGATTCGGGTATGTGTTCTTAATGAAACACAAATCTGTAGCTTTTGAGAAATTCAAGGAGTTCAGAAGTGAAGTAGAGAAACAGCTTGGCAAAAGTATTAAGATACTTCGATCCGATCGGGGTGGTGAATATTTAAGTCAAGAGTTTCAAGATTATCTTAGGGACAATGGGATATTGTCTCAATGGACTCCGCCATATACACCACAGCATAATGGTGTATCTGAGAGGCGTAACCGAATCTTGATGGACATGGTTAGATCTATGATGAATCATGCAACTCTTCCAAAATCCTTTTGGGGCTATGCACTTAAGACAGCTGTTTACTTACTAAACAGAGTCCCGACCAAGGTAGTCTCTACTACTCCATATGAGACGTGGAATAGTAAGAAACCTCATTTATCTCACCTAAAGATATGGGGTTGTCCTGCTTATGTAAAGCGGACTGTATCAGACAAATTGGATGCTAAGTCTGATACATGTCTATTTATTGGATACCCTAAGGAAACGAAAGGTTACCAATTCTATCATCCCTAGGAACAAAAGGTGTTTATTTCAAGGCATGCTGTATTTCTAGAAAAAGAATTTCTTTTACAAGAAAACAGTGGGAGTAGCATTGAACTTGAAGAAGTTCAAGAAACTCCAATAGACATTACAGAGACACCTAGTCTAGACCCACAACCAATAACTCATAATGATGAGCTATCAATTGAACCTAAAACAACACCACTTCTTCGTAGGTCTGATAGGACACGTAATATTCCAGAGAGATACGGATTTCTCATAAGTGAATCGAACGACGTGTTACTCATTAACGATGACGAACCTATCAGTTATGAAGATGTTCTGAAAAATTCAGAAAGGGATAAATGGCTTGAAGCCATGAAGTCGGAAATGGATTCCATGTACGAAAATCAAGTATGGGACTTGGTTAACCCGCCTAAAGGGATTAAGCCCATAGGGTGCAAGTGGGTTTTCAAGAAGAAAACCGACATGGAAGGTAATGTTGTTACCTTTAAGGCTAGATTAGTGGCAAAAGGATATCGTCAGAAATAAGAAATTGATTATGACGAAACCTATTCGCCAGTAGCTATGCTTAAATCCATTCGGATGCTCCTGGCCATAGCAGCTCATTATGATTATGAGATATGGCAAATGGATGTGAAAACATCTTTCCTTAATGGAAACCTGCTTGAGGATGTATACATGATACAACTTGAAGGTTTCACATCGGTTAATAAAACCAAAGTATGCACGGTTCGACGATCCATATATGGATTAAAGCAAGCATCCAGGAGCTGGAACATCCGTTCTGATGAGACAATCAAAGAGTTTGATTTCTCACAAAATCCCGACGAACCTTGTGTGTATAAGAAGGTTAGTGGGAGTACAATCGTATTCCTAGTATTATATGTCGATGACATATTACTTATAGGAAATGATATATCAGTCTTACAGTCAGTTAAAATTTGGTTGTCCAAAACTTTCTCCATGAAAGACCTGGGAGAAGCAACCTATATCCTTGGGATTAGAATCTATAGAGATAGATCAAAACGATTGCTTGGTCTTTCGCAGTCTACATATATAGACCGAGTGCTAGAAAGGCTTAGTATGTCGGAATCCAAGAAAGGTTACCTTCCCATCAGGCATGGGATCAACCTTTCGAAGTCTATGTGTCCGCGCACAGAAGACGAGAGGATTTGCATGAATAAGATTCCTTATGCATCCGCCATAGGATCTATCATATTTGCTATGTTATGTACTAGGCCCGATGTATCGTATGCTCTGAGCGTCACAAGCAAATACCAGTCTGATCCAGGAATGGATCATTGGGCGGCTGTCAAGACAATTCTCAAGTACTTATGAAGAACTAAGGATGTGTTCCTAATATATGGAGAAGGTGATATGGTAATACTGGGTATACAGATGCCAGTTTCCAGACAGATAAGGATGACTCTAAATCTCAGTCCGGATACGTATTTATTTTTAATGGAGGCGCAATGAGTTGGAAGAGTTCCAAACAAGACACCGTAGTGGATTCTACCACGGAAGCCGAATACATTGCAGCTTCGGAAGTAGCAAAGGAAGCAGTCTGGATCAAGAAGTTTGTCTCAGAACTTGGTGTGGTTCCAACCATTGATGAAGCAATACCGGTTTACTACGACAACAATGGAGCTATTGCACAAGCAAAGGAACCAAGGTCTCATCAGCGATCCAAACATGTGCTTCGCCGCTATCATCTGATCAGAGAGATTATAAGTAGGAATGATATACAAATTGAGAAAATTCCCACTGAAAGGAATTTAGCGGATCCTTCAACTAAGGCCTTGCCTCAAAGCAAGTTTGAGGGTCATGTTAGAGCCTGTGGTATTCGATACCGTAACGATTGGCATTAGGACAAGTGGGAGTTTGTTAGTGATATGAGAAAAATATCCTAAGGCAATCGCCTTATGATTGTAATCATTTATTTTAATAAATGAATATTCACTATTTAAGTATACATGTTTATGTATTTGATTGAGATCTTAGACTCATTTACTGAATGTCCGCAATACAATTCACAGCATTAGAGAATTTGTGATGAATTCACAACTAGTGATTATCTCTACATATGCAATTGTGAAGTATTGAAATTGTCCCAAGTCGATGAATTGATAAATACGGACACTATCAATTCTGTTGAGACTAGCATGGGTTATTCTCTAATCAGCTGATTCTCACTTGTAATGCCCGCTTTTTTTTTTCCTAAAGCGGCGTTACGCTGACATACTTAAGGCATGTAACATCATACTGCAGCGGAATAACTTAAACCTTACATATACATGCCCCTACTACCATCCTTAATATAATGACCTGGAACTTCACATATGAACATCATGCTTAATCATCATATCATAACATGCTTAACATCATACCATAAGGTTCATATCATATCATACTGGACATCTTATCGTAAAGTTCCATAAGTCACTATTCGAGCATATAGGTAGCAAAAATAAAGTTCTTAGCATAACCGGTTATCACATTCGATTTCATGGGCCAAGTCACCAACACACACATACTTCAGGCCCTCCTGCTGCTTCCTCGTTATCCCCTTGCATGATTTGCGGTATAAGGAAAGAAGACTATAAGCACATAGGCTTAGTAAGACTCTTTCCTACTCACTAAAACATTCATCGTTCATCATCTCATAATGAGCACATGAACTTAACATACTTGGTGCTCTACTTAAAACATAACATTTTAAATCACTTTAGCATGGCATGCACATAAACATGGTAAACCTTCTAAGCATGACATCTTTCATGGCATAAATCATAAACATAGTAGCATGGCATCTTTCATGGCATAAATCATAAACATAAGATATAAACCAACCTATATGGCAGAAGCATAGGCATACATTCTAGGATATCATAAGAGCATCTTCTTACCATAATCATAATATGGATCATTCATTCTCATACATATCTTTTAACATGGAGCATAAGCATAACACGTCATTATCATAACATAATGCATAACATGTATGAATGCATGGGTGGAATGCATATACATAGGGATGCTTAACTTTTAAAACATACTTTGAAAATGCTTAAACATCATCATCATAACATTTGGGGTCCCCGGCTTGTACCACATACATACATCATAGCGCGCATCCCTAGTAAATCCGAGGTAGCTAGCCCCGACCTACTAGGGTAAGGACAGCATAGTCGGTAGTCCCCGAACCGAGGCATTCTCAAGGAGCCCATCCCTGTTGCACAGCTCCGGTAGTGCTAGAACCGTGGACAGCTCCGGTAGTCCAGAACCGGGGCGTTCTTAAGGTGCCCATCCCTTGGACCCATACTTGGGTCCGGTACAAGCCCATTCATAAAGTAAAATACTTTGCATGCTTCATCATTCATAAGACATTCATAGCATACATAACATGGCATCATTCTTATCATGAACATGATCATAACAAACTTGTCGTAACATCATTCTTATCATGCATAACCATGGCATATCATTCATAAACATGGCATATCATTCGTAAACATGGCATATCATTCATAACATGGCATATCATTCATAAGAATAGCATATCATGTATAACCATGGCATATCATTCATAAACATAGCATATCATTCGTAAGCATGGCATATCATTCATAACATAGCATATCATTCATAAACATAAATCACATCTTACCATAGGGCCATTGAGACCCTTACTTGGAACAAATCTTAACTCCTATCCTATTAACCCTTATTGGCCGAAACCTATGATGTCCCATGGCCATGTGAAAATTCACACAATCACCATCCATCATCCTTATATCATGGCAACACATAAACATAAGTTGAAGTCAAAGACTCAACCCTAACCCTTGGGTCCTTGGGGTTGGCCGAACCATATGAGGCCTATAGGATGTTCCAAAAATTCCCAAAATTTATACTTAACTTCTAAACATTATCAGGGAACATTAAATAATATTATCATGATTTTTAACATATTTATAGACATTTAAATCATGGTGGCCGAAACCCATAAACATAGGGACCTTGGTTTTGTCCCTTCCATATTGGCCAAAACCCTAGAGTGTCCTAGGGTACTCCAACAATTCCCAAAAATTTCACTTAACTTCTAAACATCATAAAGGAACACTAAATAATATTATCATGATTTTTAACATATTTTTAGACCTTTAAAACATGCTGGCCGAAACCCTTGAACTTAAAGTTCTGGGTTTTGCTTCCTTCATGTTGGCCGAAACTCTAGGGTGTCCTAGAGTACTCCAAAAATTCCCAAAAATTACACTTAACTTTTAAAAATCATAAGAGAACACTAAATAATATTATCATGATTTTTAACATATTTTTAGACCTTTAAAACATTCTGTCCGAAACCCTTGAACTTAAAGTTTTGGGTTTTGTTTCCTTCATGTTGGCCGAAACTCTAGGGGGTCCTAGAATACTCTAAAAATCCCCAAAAATTACACTTAACTTCTAAACATCATAGGAGAACATAAAATAATATTATCATGATTTTTAACATATTTTTAGACCTTTAAAACATTCTGGCCGAAACCCTTTGAACATAGGAACCTTGATTTTGTTTCCCTTCAACATTAAATCCGAAACCAACTCATATATCATGCCAAAAATCATGGAAATCATAGGTAACTATTATACCACAGGTGAGGGAGTCTTACCTTAGATTTCTTGATTTTTAGACCTTCGATGGAAAGAAGGAAGAAGACTTGACCACACCTAGCCCTTGGAAACTTGAGAAGACCTTAGATCTTGGAGGATGAGACTTTTGTGAAGTTTTCTCAAGGGATCCTTGATGCTCGGCAAGAATGGAGAAGGAAGAGAGAAGCAAATGCAATTGATGGCATGAAGAATGAAACTCCCAAACCCCTTATTAATCAACCATTAAAGTGGTGAATGAAGAGTTTTCCATGACCCTTCATCTTCTTCTACCATTTAACCACCATTCACTTCCTTTCTCACAAGAATTCCTTGCTAGGTGAGTTGGTTAAGGCTTACATGGTTGTACAAGAGGTCCAAGGTTCAATCCTTGGCTCATGCACATTTATTTTTATTTTTATTTTATTTCATTTATTTTATTATTTTTTTTATAATTCCGAAAATTCCCCCTAAAATCATCCATAATTATGCCAATATTCCTAAATAAAATTCTTTTATATTTATATTAATTTTACCTAATTTATATTAATTTTACCTAATTAATACCTATTTTTGGAGCCCATTTAAAGCTCATTAGTACTTAGTTTTCTCAATTTAAATGAGAAAACATGGATTTCTAGGCCCAATTTTACATAATTATTTCTGGGCCCCTCGGAAAATTATCTAGACTTGCTCAATATTTTAAGAAAATATTAAGAGAATTTTCCGGGTCGTTACAATCCCCCATACCTCTTGAAAGTTCGTCCTCGAACTTAGAATAATTCCGGGTACTTGCGCCTCATTTCGTCCTCGCGTTCCCAGGTAGCTTCCTCAAACCGTTGACTTTGCCATCGGACCTTGACTAAGGGTACCTTCTTGCTCCAGTTTTATCTATTATTAAGCTATTCACGAAAGAATATAATTTATTTATTCCTGGTTAATTGCATTCGCTACTTCAAACTAGAATCTAACTTTCATTTACTATGCACATATTTATCATCTACGCAGCAACTTATCACTCCGAAGCTCCTCTCAATTAGTACTGATTTCAGTGTCTTTGCTTCTCACATACGTCTTTTATCTGTATTCAACTAACGAAAATTACAATTATTATTATATGATTCCCTCTTATTACATTCAGTATCATACTTCAAGTCTACTCCTCAACAACATGATTACCACTTTATATAAGTACAACTCTTTGTCCTTTCCACTCGAATCCCCTTCCCCTTTTTCCGAGAATTACTCTTACCTTATTATTGTCTATTCTATATTTGTTTCTATGTAACATAACTTCTCATAGTACATAAACTCATGTATCGCTTGCCCTATTACTTCCTATTCTCGTTGTTTGAGCTACTTACTCTGTTTTAACTACCTAACCTATAATGCATACCGTCCCTGTTAATTATACTAAAATTTCTCAATTAAATTCATAAAATTAGCTTATTATCTCAGCTATAATGCCTATTCGTCATAGTGAATTTGCGTTATTCATCTTAGCCTATTATCTTTTATGCTGGTCTATTTTACTCACATGTATCGTTTCTGATATATCCTATCTGTTACATTATATTATCATTACATACTAATTCCGGTACTCATAATTCATCTTGTAAAATTAATGGCAAAGTCTCATCGAGGCTTTCAACTTACCTTTCACTGAAATAACACATTGACATTGCTTTTAGCTTAACCTACTTCTATAATGGTTATTTTTTTTTTATCTCAAAGTTTCTACTAACAAACTACAACTATTGTATATACTATCTTTTATTAGGACACGACAAGAATTCCGATTATATTTTACTTACTAATAAATTATATTAATATTCATTGCCTAACTCTACCCATCATAATCTAAAAGAAATACCACTTACACTTGTAAGAAAGATGATTTGGGGTATTCATTTCATTGTTTTCGCTCAATCCAAATTACTTTACTGTCCATTCTTTACTGTTCGCAAGAACGGTTACTATCTTAATTGAACCACATCTTATACTAAACTTCTAGCTTTCTGTTCTACCATTCCATAGTCTCCTTTCACGTATCCAAATACCTTATTAGATCATTTCACCTAGTAAGTTTGCCTGAAAAGAAGCTTTTACTACATTCTTGCCTCTAATAACACTAACCTCTTGTTCCTTCATACAGAGTTATAGCAAAGGTCCTATTCGCTGATCTCTATCACACCTTCTTTTGCATATCTAGTTCTTACTCTCTTTCTTTCCCGTATCAAGAATATTACCCTATGGCTACTACCATATATATATATTTGCTTGAAAATTCAAATAACTTAACACATTACTCTATTCCTCATAGATATACATCACTAAGTCTTCATTTCATAACCACTACAATGTCTTAGAATACCTATACCAAATACTACAGTTAATAAGTCTCCCTTAATAAAGCACCATTCTTTCTTTACTTCTATGCTCATCACTAAATATTAATATACACCTTTTATCAGCGGTACAAACTTGCTTTGGTCCACCACTTTTCTTAATTCCAACCAGTCATGACACTCATACAGATAATGTCCTCATTACTTTACACATTCCTCCTCTCACATCTACTTGCTCTCCTTTTCCGATTTACTCCGTTTTGCCACCACTCAATCATTTCCTATATCCATTCTACCTGACGGTAGCTACTTAAGTTAAATCTCTACGGATCACCCTCGCTCTCTATCACTCACATATAAAATACAAGTAAGGCTACTATAAGTGATTGCTATTCCTACCCCTATATTATTCTGAACATTTAATTCCTAAAAGAAGATAAAACATCATTCGTCGTTACTTATCGTAACGTACTTTTCATCATCAATACCGTTCATACTTGCATATTCTATAGTCATAGGTATCATCATTCTAGAACCATAATAGAACATAAAATACACATAAAGGTACTTACTTGGAAGCTGCAGGAGAGGACTTGATGTGTGTGTAGTGAGATGGTAACGACTCTGATACCAACCTATAACGCCCTCTTTTTTTTTTTTCCTAAAGCGGCGTTACGCTGACATACTTAAGGCATGTAACATCATACTGCAGCGGAATAACTTAAACCTTACATATACATGCCCCTACTACCATCCCTCATCCAATGACATGGAACTTAACATATGAACGTCATACTTAACATCATATCATAACATGCTTAACATCATACCATAAGGTTCATATCATATCATACTTGACATCTTATCGTAAAGTTCCATAAGTCACTATTCGAGCATATAGGTAGCAAAAATAAAGTTCTTAGCATAAACGGTTAACACATTCGATTTCATGGGCCAAGTCACCAACACACACATACTTCAGGCCCTCCTGCTGCTTCCTCGTTATCCCCTTGCATGATCTGCGGTATAAGAAAAGAAGACTATAAGCACACAGGCTTAGTAAGACTCTTTCCTACTCACTAAAACATTCATCGTTCATCATCTCATAATGAGCACATGAACTTTAACATACTTGGTGCTCTACTTAAAACATAACATCTTAAATCACTTTAGCATGGCATGCACATAAACATGGTAAACCATCTAAGCATGGCATAATTCATGGCATACATCATAAACATAGTAGCATGGCATCTTTCATGGCATAAATCATAAACATAGTAGCATGGCATCTTTCATGGCATAAAACATAAACATAGTAGCATGGCATCTTTCATGGCATAAAACATAAACATAGTAGCATGGCATCTTTCATGGCATAAAACATAAACATAGTAGCATGGCATCTTTCATAGCATGAATATAAACATAAGATATAAACCAACCTATATGGCATAAGCATAGGCATACATTCTAGGATATCATAAGAGCATCTTCTTACCATAATCATAACATGGATCATTCATTCTCATACATATCTTTTATCATGGAGCATAAGCATAACACGTCATTATCATAACATAATGCATAACATGTATGAATGCATGGGTGGAATGCATATACATAGGGATGCTTAACTTTTAAAACATACTTTGAAAATGCTTAAACATCATCATCATAACATTTGGGGTCCCCGGCTTGTACCACATACATACATCATAGCGCGCATCCCTAGTAAATCCGAGGTAGCTAGCCCCGACCTACTAGGGTAAGGACAGCATAGTCGGTAGTCCCCGAACCGAGGCGTTCTCAAGGAGCCCATCCCTGTTGCACAGCTCCGGTAGTGCCAGAACCGTGGACAGCTCCGGTAGTCCAGAACCGGGGCGTTCTTAAGGTGCCCATCCCTTGGACCCATACTTGGGTCCGGTACAAGCTCATTCATAAAGTAAAATACTTTGCATGCTTCATCATTCATAAGACATTCATAGCATACATAACATGGCATCATTCTTATCATGAACATGATCATAACAAACTTGTCGTAACATCATTCTTATCATGCATAACCATGACATATCATTCATAAACATGGCATATCATTCGTAAACATGGCATATCATTCATAACATGGCATATCATTCATAAGCATAGCATATCATGTATAACCATGGCATATCATTCATAAACATAGCATATCATTCGTAAGCATGGCATATCATTCATAACATAGCATATCATTCATAAACATAAATCACATCTTACCATAGGGCCATTGGGACCCTTACTTGGAACAAATCTTGACTCCTATCCTATCAACCCTTATTGGGCGAAACCTATGATGTCCCATGGCCATGTGAAAATTCACACAATCACCATCCATCATCCTTATATCATGGCAACACATAAACATAAGTTGAAGTCAAAGACTCAACCCTAACCCTTGGGTCCTTGGGGTTGGCCGAACCATATGAGGCCTATAGGGTGTTCCAAAAATTCCCAAAATTTATACATAACTTCTAAACATCATCAGGGAACATTAAATAACAATATCATGATTTTTAACATATTTATAGACATTTAAATCATGGTGGCCGAAACCCATAAACATAGGGACCTTGGTTTTGTCCCTTCCATATTGGCCAAAACCCTAGAGTGTCCTAGGGTACTCCAACAATTCCCAAAAATTTCACTTAACTTCTAAACATCATAAAGGAACACTAAATAACATTATCATGATTTTTAACATATTTTTAGACCTTTAAAACATGCTGGCCGAAACCCTTGAACTTAAAGTTCTGGGTTTTGCTTCCTTCATGTTGGCCGAAACTCTAGGGTGTCCTAGAGTACTCCAAAAATTCCCAAAAATTACACTTAACTTCTAAACATCATAAGGGAACACTAAATAATATTATCATGATTTTTAACATATTTTTAGACCTTTAAAACATTCTGTACGAAACCCTTGAACTTAAAGTTCTGGGTTTTGTTTCCTTCATGTTGGCCAAAACTCTAGGGGGTCCTAGAGTACTCTAAAAATCCCCAAAAATTACATTTAACTTCTAAAAATCATATGGGAACATTAAATAATATTATCATGATTTTTAACATATTTTTAGACCTTTAAAACATTCTGTCCGAAACCCTTGAACTTAAAGTTCTGGGTTTTCTTTCCTTCATGTTGGCCGAAACTCTAGGGTGTCCTAGAGTACTCTAAAAATCCTGAAAAATTACACTTAACTTCTAAAATTCATAGGGGAACATCAAATAATATTATCATGATTTTTAACATATTTTTAGACCTTTAAAACATTCTGGCCGAAACCCTTGTACTTAAAGTTCTGGGTTTTGTTTCCTTCATGTTGGCCGAAACTCTAGGGTGTCCTAGAGTACTCTAAAAATCCCCAAAAATTACACTTAACTTCTAAACATCATAGGGGAACATCAAATAATATTATCATGATTTTTGACATATTTTTAGACCTTTAAAACATTCTGGCCGAAACCCTTTGAACATAGGAACCTTGATTTTGTTTCCCTTCAACATTAAATCCGAAACCAACTCATATATCATGCCAAAAATCATGGAAATCATAGGTAACTATTATACCGGTGAGGAAGTCTTACCTTAGATTTCTTGATTTTTAGACCTTGGATGGAAAGAAGGAAGAAGACTTGACCACACCTAGCCCTTGGAAACTTGAGAAGACCTTAGATCTTGGAGGATGAGACTTTTTGTGAATTTTTCTCAAGGGAGAAGTCCTTCTTGAGTGCTCGGCAAGAATGGAGAAGGAAGAGAGAAGCAAATGCAATTGATGGCATGAAGAATGAAACTCCCAAACTCCCTTATTAATCAAACATTAAAGTGGTGAATGAAGAGTTTTCCATGACCCTTCATCTTCTTCTACCATTTAACCACCATTCACTTCCTTTTCTCACAAGAATTCCTTGCTAGGTGAGTTGGTTAAGGCTTACATGGTTGTATAAGAGGTCCAAGGTTCAATCCTTGGCTCATGCACATTTATTTTTATTTTTATTTTTATTTCATTTATTTTATTTTATTTTTTATAATTCCGAAAATTCCCCTAAAATCATCCATAATTATGCCAATATTCCTAAATAAATTTTTTTATATTTATATTAATTTTACCTAATTTATATTAATTTTACCTAATTAATACCTATTTTTGGAGCCCATTTAAAGCTCATTAGTACTTAGTTTTCTCAATTTAAATGAGAAAACATGGATTTCTAGGCCCAATTTTACATAATTATTTCTGGGCCCCTCGGAAAATTATCTAGACTTGCTCAATATTTTAAAAAAATATTAAGAGAATTTTCCGGATCGTTACAAAGAGGAGGAGTTGGATCTTGGCCCACTAATGGATCTAAACCCGATCCATTAATTAAGATCCATTACACTAAAGGATCTTAATTGAACTTCCTCATCAACCCCATATTTTCATATGGGCTCCACATATTACGAGTCGTCCATCTCCCCGTTTTTAAGATCTCGAATGCCCGTTAATTAATTTAAATTACTGATAATTCAAATTAATTAACTTTTGGATCCTTGACTAGTACCACTCAACCTTATTATCGTGCTGGATCAAATCCACCTGCAGGATTTAGCACGATGAACTTTTTGAGCTCATCAAGGGGGCATCATCATCCTGACTAACCAGGACACGAATTCCGTCAACAATCAACAGCATATCATATTATTAATATTATCTCCCAACTTACCGGGCCTATCGATCTAACAGAATAGATCTCGCCCATTAGTAAATCAAAGAAATAATAATTAATAATATATGCCCGTTATTATTTCGGGATTAAGGAATCGTACTCCATAATATAAACTGAGGTCCTATCTAATTATCGAGTCAGTACAAATTGGATAACCTCGGGTTTCGGTCCTGCTCAATGTACTCAAAGCACACCAGTGTAATTCTATGGTCAAGACCAACAACACCTAATTACACTACAACCATTCCGATGAGTTGTCCAATTTCATCTCGGTTGTGAGCCTCCACTTATACTAGGCAGAGAACTGATAACACGATCTTCCGTGTGTCACCACACACCATGTTATCTACAATGCGTAGTATTCGACTTCATGCATGTACTAATGTAAACAGACACCTAGTGTAGTTGTAATTCTCTTTTCATAATAAAGATGTTCATATAAAAAAATTCATGTCTTTCAGTATACACATCTTACATCTCCCCAATAGGAAATAGACAAATTAGTTTGAGTCATCATAGACCTAACCATATCTACAAGAGTTTAATTTCTTCTTTCAGCAATCCCATTTTTCTATGGAGATCAGGGATAGTTTGCTATCTAATGATCTCTTTCTCATTACATATTGTCTTAAACTGATTAGACAAATATTCACCTCTATTATCGATGCGTAAGATTTTAACCTTACATTCCAATTGATTTTCAACTTTGTTCAAATAACGATTAAAGCAATATAATGCTTCAAACTTAAAAGAAATCAAATACATATGACCAAAACGTGTGAAGTCATTAATAAATATAATGAAATAAGAATTTCTATATTTAGCCTTCACATTCATTGGACAATAAATATCTGAATCAATTAATTGTAATGGTGATTCAGTCCTAATAACCTTATCAAATGGTTTCCTAGTTGCTTTTCCAGTAAGGCAATGCTCACATGTAAACAAGTTAACTTTAGCATGAGTGTCAAGCAGACCTTTAGCTAATCTATTCATTCGTTCTTGTCCTATATATCCTAATCTAGCATGTCAAACATAGTCATTTACATCAGCATCGCAAGTAAGAGCAATTTTTAAAAAACAACTATCATTTCCATAATTAATATCTAGTTCTGCATCAAGAACCATGAAATCATTTGATACATAACTATATCCTATTAACACAAAGTTAAATCTTTAGTTCCATACAATGACTGTAAAAATTTATATAATAACCCAAATCCAGAAGATTAATAATGGAAACCAGATTCCACCTAATCATAGGAGTATACAGGATATCATGTAGAAATAAGGTATATCCACCACAAAGGTTGAGTTTGCAAGGGTCAACTCCTTTGACTTCAATCATTGCATTATTTCCCCCATATATCTACTTGTTGCCGGCTGATATCCGACAATACTCCATGTATGTAATTCGATCACGAGCTATATGGTTTATTGCTTCTAAATCTATAATCCACAAAGGATAAAAATCAACTAACAATACTGAACTAGTAACATAATGCTCATGAAATGAAGATAAACATGGATCTATCTTTTTTGGCTCAGTACAATCTCAAGCAAAGTAACCCTTTTTATCACAGTTATAGCAAATTAGTTTACTTTTAGGTTTTTTTTATACTTCTTTACTTTTTTCTTGATTGGGCCTTGTTCAGCAACACCACCAGCTTGTTTTTCCCTTTTCATTCCTTTCTTGAACCATCTTTTCTTACTCTTGGATTTAGATGATCGAACAAAACCTTCAATTACAAAAGTTTGTCCAAAAATCCTTGTGAATTCTATTTTCTCCACCTCTAGTTCAACATGGCCTGAGACAACAGCGAAACTCTTGATACTTTTACTGCGAGTAAGGTTTTGTTTCATTATTTTCCAAGAATCAAAAAGAGAATAGATAACTGTTTGAATCTGTTATTTTTTGGTCAACTCATAACCAGCAGTCTTTAACTCCCGAATCATATTCATCATTTCTCTCGTTGGGCCATGGAATGTCGTCATCGGTGTGCCTCCGCGATGCGGCTCTACCCGCGACGTAGTCGCTTGCGCATCGGCAGGGGAAATAATCGCATGCACAAAACTTTCTTCATAAAATCGCGAATCACGATTAACTAATTCTTCTTCTCCGAACCGTGTCCTGATACATACCATTATTAACAGTAAGAAATTTGTATGAAACAAAAACTAACATTGCTTTTGGAGAAGAAATCTGAGAAGAAAATTGCCATCAGAAGAACGTGAATCGAAAAGTTTTTTAAGGTTCCATGAACCAAATCTCTCATGTTTCTCTTGATGTTCTCTTTTGATTGCACACCCTTTCACTAATTACTTTGGATACCCTTTTTTATAAAAGGAAGAAGACCCCTACCTTCATTAATGGAGGAAAGCGAAAAAGCTGGAAGACGGAGAAAAGGCGCCCTTTCACGTTCTTTACTCCAACACAAATCATGAAAATAATCAATCACATGGAAAAAATTTTGTTCAAATTATGGGAATATAATTCAAAGATTGTAGTTGAAAATTTTAATCCAAAATGAATTTCAAATTATTTTCAAAAACTAAGAAATAATTTTGAACTCTAACTCTTGGATGATACAAAACTTGAAAGTGAAACTTTAAATTTTTTTATAGTTTTTAACTTTATGTTAATCTTGAAAGATAAAGCTTATTTTCATTAAAAAAAAATCAATGATAAAATAAGTGTGTTTACGAAGTTTTATAAATATTAGACACTTATAAATTAGAAAACTCTCACAATGCTCATCAATCTAATATTCTTATATCGTTTATTAATACAAAAAGCATCCATTAATTCACAGAATCGAGCTTAATGTCAATCAGACACTTTATTGCTTTCCCTCTTCAACATTATTTAATTAGTCAAGAAAAGCCGCATAAAATGCACCTATCAATGGCTGTGCGGTCAATGCACTTGAACGAATCGTTATGCACGGCGTTGGTGAAGGTCAAGCATTTTCCAACCAAATCGATATAATTCAAATTAATTTATGCTTGTCATTTAAAATGGTTAAATTAACTATCATCTTTACGCTTTGCATGGCCAATGTTGTCCATCTTTTAATGCCCAATTAAGAAATTGCTTACCTCTCAATTAGGTTATGGAAGAGTATTTACGAGCTCTCATGATAAAATCGAATTATCATATAATAAATTTATAAAATCACACACGGAACAATTTTAATGAAATCGGAAAAAATATTCTCTCATGATCTATTAATTTCTTGATATTTTTTTATGGATGACTATAAAATCAATGTTATGAGACATCAGGATTAACTTAACAAAAAATATCATGATTTCATTTTATAAAATAGTATAGCTATTTAGGTACACTGTGGGATCTATTTTGATGTTGTTTTAACAAATCGATTTCGATTTTTGACAAGTCGATTTCAATTTAAATCCTAAATTGACTTGATCTATTTAATAATATTCACATGGTAACTGATTCTGTTTGAAACTGGTGAAAAATAGAACATCGATGAGTTGGATTGAACGTTGACAGTGCGAAGACCTTGAACTTGAAGAACCTGTGATGCCACAGGTAACATGAAGAGGTGAAGAATGTCAGCAAATAGCTTAGGGGGTCTCCGGCACCGTCACTCTAATACTCAAGTTAGTTTGGTTGGGAAGAGAGTTGATTGCAATAAGAACTGGGAAAGAAATAAGTGAAAGCATACTTATACCCACGGAGAACATACCCCCTTTTATAATGAGATGGGATCTTCTGTCTTTTTTTTTTTGTGTGCCCCCGTCCCAAATTGTCGCCCACCAATGACGTCTTTCCCCGATTGCTGCTCGATCACCACCGGCACCCTCAGTCACCATCCCAACCAAACTATAACTTGAGACAAAGGTGAACCCAAGGGGATCGCGATCAATTGCGATCAAATCGCGTCCAATTATCGCTCGCGATCCTGTCGCAATTGACCGTGATCCCCTTGGGTTCACTTTCCTCCCAGGTTATAGTTTGGTCAAGGGTGGCAGCTAGAGGGCGCCAGTAGTCACCGGGTTGAAATCGGGCGAGGCATCAGTGGTGGGCGATGATTTGGGAGAGGGGCACACAAAAAAGTGGGATAGAGAATCCCGTCTATTTTATAACACCTTGGTAATCTCTGCATTAATGAGGTATTACTTCAAAATAAAAGCTCATGTATAATCATCATATTTTGGTTGTATTTAACGGTCTTGTCACTCGCAGGTATAATTATTATCCCGTATCTATATAAAGATACTATGCTACGTGTTCCTAACAGCTTTACTTTGGGCTCTAGCGGTGATAAGAGCTTGTGAGCCATCGGACCCACTAGGCTTCAAAGACCGATCCCATCCATGAGGATGATATTTGGGTCCATGGTTAGACTTACAAACCGCTCCTATTTGAGAAGGTTAGTAAGGGAATCTAGCCCTCGGGATGTTCGATTAAATCTATCCGAGCGAAACTCGAAGGGTTGGATTCTTGCGAGGTCTGATTGAAATTTAGGGAGTTGAGTCCTTCAAAGGCCTTGTCGAGGGTTTGGCTTGTTGGTGCCCGATCGGGTTGACTCCAATCAGAGCTCAGAGAAGCCGCCCTCTTGAACCTTCCAACAAGGTGGAACTCTGATATTAATCGATAGAGATTATCCGCCCAAACCTTGAGGTGGGATGCCCCTTTATATCCGGTCGGATTATGGGGTGGATTGGGTTGCTTAGACTGATCCTCTCAGACATTGATCTCCACGTCAATTGATATTTTGAACTTTTATACCAGCTCAGGGGCCCACCATAACAATTATAATTTAATAATTATTACAACGTATATTTAATATGTTCAAAAATATTTACATTATATTAGTTATTATTTTATAGTTATTACAATATGAATTTGATCTATTCATCTAATATTTATGTTTTAACAGTTACAATATCGTAGTTACTATAATTCAGAATATTTATTTTATTCAACAATATCATATTGTAGCATTTATGAAATCATAACTGCTATAATTACGATAACAACTATGATTTGTTATATAATTATAGCTACTACAACGTAAATTTATCATAGTGGTCTAGTATCATCGGTTAGCTATAGCATAGGGAAATTTTTACCTTGGCATAACAGCATGAGGAGATCAGACATCTTACTAGGTTTTATACTCACTATAAATTAATCCCATAATTTATTGGAGTAATTGCCCATGTAAGTATTAATTGTGCTAATCCATGGGATAAAAGATAATAATATTTGACAAAGGTTATACGTGAATTCCGAATGTCCACAGAGTGAGTCTAATAATTTATTTGTAGAAGATAAATTAGACTATTTTATGAGATGAAATTATTGAACGCGAGCGGTGTGATATTCTCTTTTGATTTTAATTTTTGTTTTTTCCCTATTTTTTATTAAAGAAAATAGTATGGGGCTGCAGCACCGAAGCGTACCATTTGGGACTAATGTGACCTTGTATTCTTTAATTTCCAATTTTGCCTCTAAATTCTTAGTTATTAAGGGAAACACCGTCCCACTAATGGAAGCGTCTATTGTTGGGGGTGATATTGTTTCGTGGTAAATACGATTCGTTTATTTTGAACGTTTTTGTAATCTATCTCAAATGAATACGACGAAAATAAATCGGATCAATACGAAAAAAATAAATCATGAAGATTATTAATCAAAATGATTAATAAGAGTTTTCTAACCTTGGACGACCGGCCCAGTCCGGCCCAACGAAAGTTTCTTATCGACCGTCAGAATAAATCGGAAAACGCTCGCGGTTGACGGTCTAGAAGCCCAGCGTCCCAGGATTCGCTCTCTATTTGGAAAAAAAATTCCTACGAATACGTCGTAGTTGGGAATTGGACAGCGGATATTTGGATAACGACTAGTCATCCTACTACTACACCATAATTCTAAGGGTTGGAGATTATTAATCAGGATGGTATGACTAACGTGTGCGAAGAACGGGACACATTGGTAGGGGTGGAACTCTTGTGAATAAGGAGTAATCGGAGGTTAAATACGAAAACCATTGAACCGAAGGGAAATTATATAACAGAGAAGCGGGTCATGGACATTCCAGTGGGTTCCGCTTCCCGCTCCCTACTCCGTTGCTGACTTCACGTGGCGGTGACCGGAACCCCGCGCCTCGTTCCGCCGCCTCTGTGTGCTCCGGCATCCGCATGCGGACGCAGCGAGCCGCATGGGTTGTTTCCTCGGTAAGCCTACCGCCGGAGACGTTTCCCATCCAGTCGCCGCAACCGCAACCGCAACCGCAACCGCTACCGCCGCCGAGAACCCCGCCGCCATCCGAGCCACCGTGGAGAAGAAACCCGATTCCCTTGTGACCCATCTGCCTGTGGATCCGCCGCCTCCCCCTCCACGCCGACTCTTCATCTCGTACTCTCCTGGTGACTCCCCCGCGTGGCCTGCCTGGCTCTCCGCCGCCGCCGGCGACGCCATCGACGGCTGGCCGCCTCGCCGCGCCGACTCTTTCCAAAAGATCGAGAAGGTGAGCGATTTTCGATCGGGAGGAAAAATTGGGGAAACAAATTGTCAATTTTAAGAAATTCGACGCGATTTTCCTTTTTTATTCGTTCGGTGGTTTCTAGATTGGGTCGGGCACATACAGCAATGTGTACAAGGCGAGGGACACGGTGACGGGGCGGGTGGTGGCGCTGAAGAAGGTGCGAGTGGAGAGCGTGGACTCGGCGGAGAGCGTGGGGTTCATGGTGCGGGAGATCGTGTTACTTCGCCGGCTCGACCATCCCAATGTCATCCGCCTCGAGGGCCTCGCTGTGTCGCGAGTCCCCACCTCGCCCTCTCTCTACCTCATCTTCGACTACATGGAGCACGACCTCGCCGGTCTCACCGCTCTCCCCGGCTTCAGCTTCAGTGAGTCCCAGGTGCGTTTTGCCCCCCAAAACCCTTTCTAGTTACCAGATCCCATTCCGGTATGAAATAGTTGATTTTGACACAAGAATTTCCTATCGGTAATTGCCTTACCTTAAACTACAAGCATGGTTCTTTTTTCCTGATTGTGGCTCGATAATAAGAAAAAATGGTGTTCACCATTTGAAAAGGGCTTTATTTGATGTTAAGAACGCATCTGAATGGATAGCATTTGATAAGAGAAAATTTTGATCAAAATGGCAGGAAGTTTGTCTGAGTTTAGCTTGTATCTTTGTGTTGAAGTTTGGATTTTCTGTCGATCATTTCATTTGGCATATGTTCTCCATTTTATCAGTTGATAACTTGATAGCCTTCTGTTTTCCTTTGTACCATTACGGGTCAATAATGTTGCTTGGGATTGGTTTTAGTGGTTAGGTAAAAAATGCATCTTTGATATACCACGTGTTTTAGTCTTAATCGCAATAGTCCCTTGAAATTATTGACTTATAATATGTAGTTTGCTGAGATCACTATTTGAATTCAACTTTTAGGTTTCTTCCACAATAAGCATGAGATGGTCCTTCGCCATCTTTTTGTCTTTTCAATGCGAGAGCTAAGGCTTAACAACCTACTAATCCATCCGTATTCATTTTTAAAATAACAGGCATGTGAAGGAATCCATTGATTCTTCTAGATATAAGACTGTAGATCCTATCTTCTTTGACCATAGAAAAGTCTGCTTCAGTTCAAACCAAATGAACTTAATGCAACTAAGTTTATGTTTTAAGAAGTAATCTACTAAAATGAGCTCAGTTGTTAATTTCAGTTTCATAATTGAATTTACTCATCATAAACATCACAGCAGCTTCCTGCTTCTTAACCTTATCTAAATGACAGGTCAAATTCTATATGGAGCGACTATTCTCTGGGCTTGAGCATTGTCATAGCCGTGGTGTCTTGCATCGTGATCTGAAGTGTTCAAATTTGTTAGTTACCAAGGAAGGAATTCTTAAGATTGCGGATTTTGGACTAGCTATTTCTTATGATCATAACAACATAAAACCAATGACAAACAGAGTTGTAACCTTGTGGTACCGGCCTCCGGAGTTGCTTCTAGGTGCAACTCATTATGGTTTTGGTGTAGATCTGTGGAGTGCTGGTTGCATTTTGGCAGAGCTTCTTACTGGGAAACCAATACTCCCTGCAAGAACTGAGGTTTTATCTCATTTTCATTAGAAAATAATATAATAAGAAATTAAATGTGGCAACATTATTATATTATCTTCGATTGGGAACTCCTTTTGGTCCGATTTTTTTTCCTGCAGCTTAACTGTAGACACAGAATTAACTTGAATGGTTTTAGGATAAAGTCATGAACTATCTGCCAAGTTTGTTTCTTGGAGCTCATATCCATATCATCTGCAATCAGTTTAAAACATATTTTCTGTGGCTTTTGTAGGTGGAGCAGTTGCACCGCATCTTTAAGTTATGTGGAACCCCATCAGAAGGCTATTTTGAGAGACTAAACTTGCAGCAGAAATCTTCTTTTAGATCGTACAAGCGTTGTTTATTGGAAACATTTTCAGATCTTTCACCTTCTGCAGTGGCTCTTCTTGACAAGCTTCTTTCACTTGATCCACTTGAGAGAGGATCTGCAACGTCTGTCCTCAACAGTGATGTTAGTGCCTACATCTTCACTTCTTTCCATTTGCTTTATTATTAGATATGAAATCTCTTGAGTCACATATACAAAATGTCAAAATTATACAAATTTTCTGTGAAACTATAATTACTCAGAGCCAGCACCCCTGGAATAAAGACATAGAACATCAAAAAATCAATTCCTCATATGACTTGCATACAAGTGAAATATTTGCCAAATGATCTTTTTACCAGCCAAACTAACTGAAAAGCCTATGTGCAATGACAAACTCAGTTAATGAACTATATGAATCATTATATCTCTAGGGAGTGCCAATTTGCTAGGATGACAATCGATAAAATGATTAAAGTTATGCACCATTTTCAGTGGATTTTTAGGACAATTATTTCAGTAGAGAACGATAGAATACATTTCATTGTTATACTCTGTGACCTTTGACTTGCAGTTCTTCAAAACAAAACCCTATTCATGTGGTCCATCTAGTTTACAACAGTATCCCCCAAGCAAAGAAATGGATATGCGTCCGAGTAAAAGCAGACATAAAAGGTAATGTTATTCTCCTTTCCACGTATTAATCAAGTTTATGGACCAAAAATTTTACATATATTTTGTTGTTAAAATATTATGAACAGGCAACAAAATATCAATACAAAAGATGGTAAATCCAAATACAGAATCCAATTGCATGATAAAAATAACCGAGGACTAGGAGCCCCAATAGCCATTGCTAAGGTGCAAACAGAACTTGATGTGAGTAATCTGGAAAATTCTTTTGCTTATTAAGTTTGAGTCAAGTAGATCTTTCTATTTTACAAATTATTCATGATGACTGCAATAAAGTTGGTCTAATTCATTCGCAAGTTGTATCCTTTTTTTAAAGAGTAAATCTATTTATCCATTTTTGTGACTGTTAGTTGCAAACTTTCTGGGCTAAGCAGTGAAGTTCTACAAGGCGGACTTAAATTCATTAGCTGAGGCAAGTGAATTTTGAGTAGTAAATTAGTAGAAAATAGATTTAAGCTCGCTGAAGAAGCAACAGAATAGGCACTCACAAAGTGCAACAAATCTTAGGCCTTTCATTAAACTGAGATCAATGGTGAACTAGTCATAGAACATTGTGCTCTATGATAATCAGGCAGTAACTTATTTGCTACAAGTAACAGGATTGATTTTGTGTTGCATCAACATAATATTGTGAGTGTATTCGCCCTTAAATCTAATTAGGGCAGAACTTTAAAACAATTAGCAATTAACTTGATTCTCAAGGCCTTTTTTCTATTCCGTTATGGTCTCATAGGAAATTTTATCCCTTTGTTTCTTGTTTCCAGCGTCTGAGATGGATGGCTAATGCAAGTGCCACTAAAATAATTGAAAAATTCCCACCACCTCATCTTGACGGAGCAATTGGAATCACCATGGACTCGTCGTATGATGAATCTTTTGTCAGTATGGATGAATCATTCATATCAGCAAGGGTGGCACAATCAAAAAATGCTGGTAGTATGCAAATAACTTCAGCGGACCGAGCAAGTTCTTTGAGAAAGAAGAATGGAAACAGAAAAAACCATACGATGGCCCCTCCTGGATTTCTCCTTGGAGCGTATACTCCATATCTATTGAGCAATTTCAGAAAGCGCACCTGAGTACACAGGCAGGAGGGAATCAACAATTGCTCACTGCAATGTGAATCAAATCCAGCTTTCATATATAATAAGGTAGCTGAGGGCTGATTCAAGTTAGGACATGTAAATTCTGCAGTTCTCCACCTCCTCACCTACATCATATTCAAGTTTACGGCTCATATACAAAATATAGCATGGCACATATCTTGCTAAGATGGGCGCCATGATGTACAGTTTTTTTATTCATAGAACATGATTGTTACAAATATTACATTTTCATTATAGAGAATAAAAATATAATTCTTCATCCTTGTGACAAGCAGTAGCTAATATATGTTGGACTGAAAGAGACCCTTTGAATCTTGTTCGTTTAAAATATATCTTCTCTTTGGTAAATGTAATTAAAGTAGCAACGGAAATAAATAATGTTAATCACAAAAATATGATTCAGTTTTGACTTGGTTCATAGTCCAACTACTATTTTAAGGTCTGTGATCTTTAATCACTTTCGAATGGGTAATCAACTAAAATTTTCGGAGATCTACTAATACCTTAAATGAATGCAAGTTATAAAAGAATATGATGATAGCAAATGGAAAAACATTAGTGCAGGTTGTTGGAGACCCTTTTGGTGACATAATAACAAATGCAAATAATAACAAATCTTGCATGTTCTGAACAACAAGAAAAGAGTTATTAAAAAGAGAATTGATTACTAAGCCTTAAACCTTGAGACTTCTTTTATAGGCCTCTTTATCAGGTGACTGATTTCACTTCTTCCTTACTTGCTTGGATACGATCTAATCATTCTCGCAAAATCTAGTTTATTCTCGCAAAATCTAGTTTATCAGTCAATTGAACCTTATTCAATCAATTGATCCCTAAGGGTTTCCTTTACTATGACAATCCGATCGTATATGTATCATCTTTTCAAAAGTGATTCGATTGACTGATTCGATCAATCGACTGAATCTAGCTAGTTTTCTTCTTCGTAGAGATTCAAATCTGGTTGTGCTTAAGCAACTGGATCGGTCAACTAAACCACCTTGTTCAGTCAACCAAACTTCTTAGTCAATGAAAATTTTACTTTTTTATAAAACAAAGTTAGCATACTAATAATATAAATAATGATTCAGCAAAACAGAGTTAGAAACATATACTAATGTATGAGTCTATACTACAAAAATAATAGCAAACAGCGACGGCCGTAATCCGTCGCTATTCCATCGCTATTCCGTCGCAAAACACTAATAGCGACGGAATAGCGACAAAGTTAGTGCCATCGGGTGAAAACCCGTCGCAGAGCTTAGGTAGCGACAGGGGGAAAAAACTCCGTCGCTAAGTTAGCGACGGACATATAAGGCCGTCGCAAAACCTGGGGAAAATGGGGTGACGTGTCCCGGAGATTTTTAGCGACGACCGGTCAAATATCCGTCGTAAAGATTTCGTAATAGCGACGGATATGGTCAAACTTCGTCGCTAATCTATCGTAATAGTGACGGATTCAGTCAAACTCCGTCGCTAATCGATCGTGATAGCGACGGAAAAGTCAATAGTCCGTCGCTATTTGCGACAGATTTTTAAAAATATCCGTTGCAAAATCTGGAAAAATTTTCACAGCCTAATGCTGTTTTCTCCCCTTCCCATAGATACAACAATAATATACAGAAGATAATAATCCCAGACAAACATCAACATCCCAGACAAACAAACATCCCAGAAGATAATGATCCAAATAAACATCAAATAAGAGTATTTTACAACATCCCAGACAAACATCAACATCCAAACATTCACAGAAGAGTAAATAAACCACTATCCAATCCAAACTTTCATTTCCAAACTTATACAATCCAAACATTGAAAGAAGAGTAAACATCCAAACTATCCTTTCGAATATCCAATCTAAACAAGACTAAATATCCAAATGTATACATCAAAAGAAGGTAAACATAAGTCAGAGTATATGAAAAGAACTATATACACCAAAAATCAGAGTTTAGTAGAGAAAACATTACGTACATAAATATCAGAGTGAATAATGGATGGAAAGGAAAAATATTCCTGCAGAATAGAAGATAAATAAAAGTTAAATAGAATTAATATCTAAATATAACTCTAATAATATTAAATATGTAAATGAAAATTAACAAATAAGAAACAATTAAGGAATAATATCCAATATGCATACCTTTCAAGCAAAGTAAGAAATCTGAATTCAACTCAGGCTTGCTAACTAATTGTTTCAATTATTCACGAGATTTTGTTGTATCTTTTGTTTTCCCATGCACATTCAACACAGTATTAATGATGTTATCAAAGAAATTTTTCTCAATATGCATAACATCCAAATTATGTCGAATGAGTAAATATTTCTAATATAGAAGCTCCCAAAAAATACTTCTTTTCCTCCAACCACATTTGTTGACTCTAACAATATACTTGTTGATATCATCTGAACTATCTTAATATACTGGTAGAAATCCATAACTATCAATTTCATTTAACATTTCTTCGCCTGACATCCCAACTGGAGGTAGCTTCCTAACTACTTCATTCCTTTTGAAATGTTTCTTATTTCTTCTGAACGGATGATCAAGAGGTAAAAATTTCTGATGATTATTAAACCAAGAAATCTTTCCACTGCAGGGCAAAGAAAATGCATCTGACTGACTCATACAATGTGGACATGCTATCTTTCCAGCTGTGCTCCATCCTGATAACATTGAGTAAGCAGGAAAATCACTAATAGTCCATAACAATGCTGCATGCATTAAAAAGTTTGATTTACTTGCAATGACATACGTCTCTGAACCTATATTCCATAAATGATTCAGCTCATCTATCAAAGGTTGCAAAAATACATCTATTTTCCCTTTTGGATTATGAGGATCTGGAAATAAAACAGTAAGAAACATGAATTCATCTTTCATGCACATCCATGGTGGTAAGTTGTATGGTGTTAAGATAACAGGCGACGATGAATATTGTTGTCCATAACTTCCAAATGGCTGAAATCCATCTGCAGAAAGTCCAAGTCTGACATTACGTGGTTCCATAGCAAAGGAAGAAAATGTTGAATCTAAATGTTTCCATGCAGGAGAATCACAAGGATGACACATAATGTCTCCATCATGTCCATGGGTCTGATGCCAGATCATATGACTTGCTGTTGCTGCTGATGTATACAAACGTTGGAATCTAGCAGTCAAAGGAAAGTAATACATGACTTTGTAGGGAATATTTTTCTTCTTCTTCTGATTTACCATGCGAGCACCATGCTTGTAACGAGGATGATTACAGATTTTGCATTCAATTAACTCACTATCTTCGTTCCAATAGATCATGCAATTATTGGCACAACAATGTATCTTCTCAACTGGCAAACCTAAGTCTCTGATTAGTTTTTTAGTGTTGTAGAAACTATCAGTCATGCAGTTATCAGTTGGAAGCAACTCTGACATAAGTTGACATATGTCATCATAACATCGTTCTGAGAAATGATGTTCTGCCTTCATATTCAATAATCTTGCAGTAGCAAATAATTGAGAATGACCAGAAGGAATACCTTCCCATAATTCTCTTTCACTAGCCTTTAACATGTCATATATTTTCTGAACATCAGAAATAGGTACTTGTTCTATATTTGATTGATTAAAAGCATTCATTGCATCGTAAACCATTGATTGCATTGCATCAGCAGGGGTATATGATGTCTCTGGTCCAATTGAGTTCGATGATGATGCAACAGTAGGTCCACCAAATTCAAATACATACGGCTCTCCATGATAATACCAGTTGTAATAATCTGGAACAAACTCATACCTGGCGATATGAGTTTTCACTGTATCTTCATCACGGAAAGCTGTATTTCTACATTTGCGTTGATTACATGGACACTTCAATTCTATGCCATTCAAACACTCAGGATGACACTTTGCAAAGTTGATAAATTCTTCCACTCCAACAAAAAATTCCTCACGGATAAATCCATTATCTAACATATCATACATCCATGCCTTGTTCGGATACATTGTATCTGAATTGTCAAACACAATTTACTCTAATTAACCAAATTTATTCTAATTAATTAAATAAGACATATTAGCTTAATACTCAAATAAAATTATTCTAATTAATCAAACTACATATATTATGGGCCTTAATTAAATGTGATATTGATACTATACTAAGAAATTAATCATACATGATCTAATTAATGAATCAATTAATCAAACAATTAAATAACCAATTAATCTAAGTATTCAAACATGATCTAATTAATGAATCAATTAATCTAATTAATCAAATAATTAATCAACCAATTAATCTAATTATTCAAACAATTAATCTAAAAATTAATCAAACAATTGATCAATTAATTACTCAATTAATTAATTAACAAAGGAATTAATAACTAAATTAACAGATTAATTAACTAATTAATTCACAGATTATTTAACAGATTAATTAATAACTAAATAATTAATAGATTAATTAATTAATTACTAATTTAATTATTGCGGCCGCCGGACGCAACAGGCGGTGCACGGCCGCAGCAGGCCGCGAGCGGCCGCGCGCGGCCATGCAGAGCCATGACAAGCCGCGATCGCACCTGCCTGCCCGGAGAAGACCACGCCGCTGCGGAAGCACAAACCAACGAAGAAAATATGGCAAATGTAGCTTAACGCGCGTACCTGGGATCGGAGGAGGGTTCGCCGGAGGAGAATCGCCCAGAGCGTCGGAGAGGGGAGAGCTAGGGCTTTGACCGGTTCGCATGGCCCCGGGGGGGGGGGGGGACCCGTCGCATTTTTAACCTATTATTGCGACGGAATTAACTTGTCTGCCGCTCTTTAGCGATGGGCAAATTAATTCCGTCGCAATAGCAATAGATAATTTAAATTATCCGTCGCTATAGCGATGGCTTTGACCAAGGCCGTCGCTATATTTAGGGGTTTGACCTGAGGCGCAAATCTAGCGACGGATATTATCTGTCCGTCACTAATAGCGACGGACAATAAAAATTGTCCATCGCTATTAGCTATTATTTTTGTAGTGCTAACAGTTGAAAGTGTCTTGATCTCGACTTAGAAACCTTCGGATCATCGCCTAAGATTTGTCCCAACTGGGACACGACCTCAATGTTTTCTTTTAAATAGAACCACTCAACTCCAAAAGCTTACCTCAACTTATTCGCCAAACATCCGGTCCTCCAGACCTATTTAGTCTTTCTCTACCTCAGTGTCTAATCTACCTAATTCATTAAGATTTTCTTGCAACATCGAGTTAGCACATAGATAGAAATAATAACTGGTCCGGTCGACGAGAAACCTTTCTTCAGTCACACTTGCTTAGAGTTCACTCCAAGAGCTATCACTACCAAAAATTCACTCCCCTAGGATTTTCCCTTTGCTTATAGTTTATTTCTTCAAGACTTCTCATTACCTAAGGTTCAATCCTTAGGATTTTTCTCTTGCTTGGAATTCACTCCTCCAAGACTTCTCACTACCTAAAGTTCACTACGTTAGAATTTTTCATTTGTCAAACATCTGGTCACTCTTGACCTGCTTAGACCTTCCCATTACTAGTCATCCAATCAACCTTGACATATATCCTATTCCTTTGCTACTCATTCTGTCCATCTTGACTTGACTAAACTTCTCACTTGACTAGTCAATCTTGACCCGACTTTATTAAATATATTATCAAATAAATATCAACCTAAAAGTTGATCCCACCAACATTATCATCATTGTATGATATCCTTTTACTAAATCAAATCTAATGGTTATTGTTTATGAGCTCTCTAGGTCTAAAAATTACTCACTTGGAATAGGTTTTGGTTGGAATTCCCCAAGGCATTTTGAATCTATGGCCTAGTTTTCTCTATAGGGATCTAGAGAAAAAAAACAAACACATAACATAGCGAAAAACTTGATCCCTTCTAGAAGATCCATGCGAAAAATGCATACATCATTTGATAGAATCTCGTTACCTTTGTTACGTGCCCTTAGTATAATCCCGACAGCAACTTGGTTCGATATATCTCCACATGATTAGAGTAGCCGTGCCTCTAGTAGTATCCACACGAACACGTTTCATTCGTTGCACGAACTCGATTTCGGAGAAGAACCAACTTCGCAGTGCTAACCGCTTGGATGATTCAATCACAAGAAAACCAAAACCACCAAATGTGTGTTTCAGCCAAGAGAGGGGAGGAGGAAGAGGAAGAGGAAGAAGAAGATCAAAATTAATTCATCATCATGAATCATGCCTTTTGTATTTATCTAATGAATTAATCTCAATGAATAACAAAGTCTCTTGGTTTTTTTGGCTTTTAATCTTCTATTCATCCAATGAATACTATGCCTCTTAGTCTTCCTCTAATAATGATTTATTAACCTTTTAATGAACATTAACCCTTCTTAAGTGGTTAGTCTAATTCAAATGAGTCTAACTTGTATTAGACTTAATCTCATAGACCAATTGGATTCATTTGAGTCTAACTCAATTAATCCAATTTTAGATTAGACTTCATCACATTTTGTTAAACTAAAATCAATGTATTTCTGAAACAACATGTTCTTTGTGTGTGACCCAATAGGCTCTCGTAACGTTGGCAATGTATTTAAACCACATTAGATACATAAACAATGAGCAGCATCTAACAATGCATCATTGCTACCTAAGTAATGAGAATGTCGAGATCTGACATAACATTTCTGTGTCTATTATCATGTATGACTTGTCATTCTATCCTTGATATCAAGATTGATCAATGAGTCATAGACTGTGTCATCCTCTTATCAATCTTTATGTTTCTTGATCTCTAAGTAGATTCACTCAACCAAATGAGCTCAATATCTCATATTGACTCATTTGAGCATGACCATACATTTTAGTAGTCTTACTCAATCAAGGGGCCCACAGATATTACTCCTGTCATATCGAAAGGATAGATCTCATCTACATTACTCACATCTTTCCACATAATTTGTTACATATCTAATGATCAACTTTATAATCCACCCTGTTATGAGTGATGTTTGATGAAACCAAAGTATACAACTCTTTATGTAGGGAATTGTAGAGACTTTAGGTCCAAAGAGTATTTATACTAATAGTCACTATGAGAAAGTTTATGACACTCATATAACGATCCATGAATTAAGCTTTCTTATGATGGGTCAATTCAGTATATATTCTCTAATATATACCTATATGTCAATTTGATATCCTATATCCATAACTCGTGAGATTAAGTTATCAATCGACTTACATGCTAGTCTCAACACATTAATATTATCCTTGTATATTAATGCTTGACTAGAAATAGCTAAAATTAGTGTTCTATATATATCTATATGCTTCCACTATCAACTGATTGATATGATGTCGATTAGAACCTACTACCCATAAACATTATTATACTTATTCATCTAGCACAGATATGAAGTAAATATAATAGTCAAAACCTTTATCTTTATTAATAAAATATGATACAAAAAGTTCTCTAATCAATCATCTCATAATTGACTCTAGGCTAATACTAACATTCTCCAAGTGGGTCTCCATAACCAATGGCAAGGCTTAGAACTCATGATAGCTACACAACGATATCTTGGTAGTCGTTGAATAGGATGCAACCAAACACACAAAATTAAGATTGTAAACAAATCACAAAACAACCCAAACACACCTAAAGTGTCCTTAAAGCAGCAAAGAACTAAAAGGTGTTACATTGCAGTAAGCTTGAGGTTTTATTGTATTTGAGAGACTGAGGGTCTCACATGACATCAATGAGGTTGAAAACCTAGAGATTTGAGTCTTTGGCAATGCATGAGAAGATGCGAGCTAGGTTGAAGACCTAGAAACTATGAGTTGTAAGAGATTATGTGTGATTGTAATATTTAGATTTGCACATTATTTAAGAAGCATCATCAAGGATGATATTCATTGCTAAGAAGGGGCCTAGACTACTAGTGGCCTGTAGAAAGTCATTAACAAAGTAGCAACAATTTCTTGGTTGCAGCTTGCAGTCAATATTTAAGCTTGATATGAGCTTTAAGTAGACCTACAAGGGTATTAGTCAAGTGAAGTTGAGATCTCTAGGTAGATTCAATTAACCGAAGGTAAGCTTAAGTTGGCTAAATACTGTTGGAACTTGGATGGCTAGAGAGGGGGGGGGTGAATATAGCTAGACACTTAAACTTTGGCACTTTGCAATTTCTGCACCTCAAATGTTAGTAGCACAGCGGAAGCTAAAGTAAAACAGAGTATGCAGAAATGAACCCTAAGCTAAACACAAAAGCAAAACGCTAACAAGAGGATTCACAAGGTTCAGGGATAACTTGCCCCTACTCCTTGGCGTGCCCATAAGGTGGGCGATCCCTTGATCGTCGGCAGATCAAGCCCCAGAAAATCCGGGTAAAATGCAACCTTCTTCTCGGTGGAGTAACCTCTCCACAGCATTTCAACAAAGATAGATTTTTAAGCACAATGAAACACAAGAAGGATCTTACAGAGCACTTAGGACAGCAAGAACCCAAGCAAACCTCTCACCGAGCTCCACCCAGCGCAGATCTCACGCAAGAACTCCCTTCTTCGTGTCTTCTCGCTGATGGACTCGCCAAGCCTCCTGGTTCCTCTTCCAAATGCTCAAGTAATGCAAGGTTGCTTCAGAGATCGCAGTTGCTTGCTCAAGATGATGGAACCAGATTACACAGCAAGCACAAACTGAAGTTGTCGCAAGAACAGAAAAACTGATCAAGTGTGCAGCGTTGTTGTTGTTGAGACTTCTCAGCCACAAAGCCCTTAAGTCCCTCCACTGATTGCCAGGTCATCTCACTACAGCCTCCAGCTGCTCACCTGCAACCACCACCCTGCTGAGCTCTCCTGGACTCCCTGAGCTTCCCCTCAGACCAGCCCCAGTCAGCAGCGCCAGCGTCCATTGCAACCTGAGATGGCAAATGGACAAACCTGCTCCAAGGAAAGACCTCGATTGACTCTCCTTGAGTGTTTGAATCCATCCCTGTCACCTGCACACTTAATCAGAACATTAGCACAGCAAATTAGTAGTGAATCAAGTATCAGAGATTAAGAGCAGAGAAAATAGATGTGTTCAGATGCGATTAGAGCGTCTGACAGTGCATTTTGAATTAAAGTGATCGGTCACCGGACCGATCAGAGAGCCTCCTGATCGGTCACCAGACCGATCATGGTGGGTTCAGACCGATCAGGCTCCATCTTGATCAGTCCCCAACGCTTAATTAGAAATCGTGATTTCTCTGGGACTCTCCGGGACCGATCACCAGACCGATCCCAGGTTGTGGATCGGTCACCAGACCGATCCACCCCTTTGTAGGGTGATTTCTTAGCTTCGCAGTCCAACCCTCTTGATCGGTCACCAGACCGATCAGGGCATGTTCAAACTGATCAGGCTCCGTCCTGATCGGTCATAGTGAGAAACTCGCGACACTTGATCGTTCACCAGAACGGTCTGAACAGTGTTCCAGATCGGTCACCAGACCGATCAGGAGCAGATCAGTAAGGCTCCCAAAAACCTACTGGATGCTCCCTGATTGGTCTCCGGACCGATCAGGAGCAGAACAGCAGGGGAACTCAACTCACTTGTGGGCTCCCTGATCGGTCACCAGACCGATCAGGAGCCGTGCAGTGAGTGAAACGCATACTCCCTGATCGGTCACCAGACCGATCAGTCATCGCTGGATCGGTCACCAGACCGATCCACGAAGGAGCACCGTGCCAACTTCCATGATTGGTCACCAGACCGATCCAGGGACTCCAACCTATCCCTCCAAGCTAGGGTTTCATCCAACCTAGCCCTCCAAGCTAGGACCTGACCCTACAAGGCAGGATTTCATCCAACCTAGCCCTCCAAGCTAAGACCTGACCCTCCAAGCCAGGACTTTTTCACACCTAACCCTCCAGGTTAGGACTTTTCACACCTAGCCCTCCAAGCTAGGATTTTCCACACCTAACCCTCCAGGTTAGGACTTTTCACACCTAGCCCTCCAAGCTAGGACTTTTCACACCTAACCCTCCAGGTTAGGACTTTTCACACCTAGCCCTCCAAGCTAGGACTTTTCACACCTAACCCTCCAGGCTAGGACTTTTCCACACCTAGCCCTCCAAGCTAGGATTTTCTCACACCTATCCCTCCAAGTTAGGATTTCATCAAACCTAGTCCCACTAGGTGTGCCTAGTCTAGGACCAGGACTTAATCATAATCATAATCATCAACCCAAACTAAAATCGGTGTCAACACCAAAACAACAATCAGGGTCAGACTGCATCAACAATTTCCCCCTTTTTGTTGTTTGACAAATCGATTTTAAGTTTTAGGGATTTGAAATTAATATTCTCTTCTCAAATTTCAGAATCATAGGGGAATTAGGATCCTCCCCCTACAACATAGTTATCCCAAACTTAACCAACCACACTCTCCCGCTTTGTCAAACACCGAAAAGGGTGTAGACGAGTTGTTAAGTTTAACCATACTCCCCCTCAACCCTAGAGGTCTCCCAAAACAACAAAAGATTTGATTGAATTTTGAAAACATACGAAAATATATGATAAATATAGGGCATGGTAAAACAATCATATGTATCATATGAACATGGCATCATAAGCATAATCAGTGTAACGCATAATGAGGCATACATAACGATAGCAATTTTATGAACAAGCATATACACCAATCAATAAGCAGAAAATAGTGAGTCAAATATGAAAAGCAGACATAGTGTCAGATGTATCATCAAGCATCAAAGTCAAGGCAAAGACAGTACAAAAACCAATAACGTCAAGTCATAGGCATACAGCCCGAAAATCATACAATCCAAATAGTCAAATAGTCAAGGGCAGAAGCAGAATAGATCAACCATCGACGGGGGGGGGGGGGTCATCATGCATAGGGTCATCCATCGTGGCATCATCAGGAACAAAAGATACAGGTGCAGCACTGCCTGAGGCCGCATCTCCAGGAAATGTGTGTCGGCGCCACTCATCATACCAAGTCTGCTGTAAAGTACGGACCCCGGAGACATCGGACTCCACCGCGGTCAGTCTGCGATCAAAGGAGCGAAAACCCGACCGAACCTCCTCGCAATAGAGCTCTCGCAAATGAAGATCATGCTGGATGGTCCGATCCAGCTCTGAAATCTGCCAACGCAGGTCTGGGTCCGGCTCATAGTCGTAGTCAGCAACAGCAGCGGGAGCCTCCTGATGTGCAGCAGCATCGGCTGGTGCCTGAAAATGTGGAACTCCCCCAGGTAGCTCGCTAAGACCCCTCTCGTCCTTCCAAACCAGAGCCCGATCATGATCCCGGATGATGATGCCAGACTTGGCAAACGCCCGCTTGCCAAGTCTGCAATCCTGTCTCACCATGGGCACCGTCCTGCCCTTGGTTACATCAACACCTATTGACATAAGCCAGTCAGTGATGACGTGACCAAATGGCATATAGACAGTGCGTCGGCTCGGCTCTCTATAGGATAGGATGGACTGAAAAATGCTCTCCATGATGTTAAAGTCCATACGATAGTGCATAGCATAGAGCATCAGGCAATGGTAAGGTCGGATCTCGGTCAAGGGTTTGGAAGTGATCGGCAGGATGCAATTTGTGATTATTTTGAACAGAATGTAATCAACAAGGGAGAGATGGAGCGCTGCAAACATCGAAAAATCAGGGCCCAACTCATCGAGACCGGCTGGTCGAGGATGGCCAAAGAAGTGCTGATAGATAGTGTCGGGGGTGACGTCCGCAAAAGGAGCCAACAAAGGGTCAGGGAGCTCAGGATAAATAGAATACAAGTTAGGCGATCGACGACCAGCAAGTACTCCGCCAGGATCTCATAAGAAAAATCCAGATTTCTCCTGGCTACTTGAGTAGTGAATTCAAAGCCCCCTTGAGGCCTTGTTGAAGGTTATTGTAGAATTCCGAGACAAGGTCATAGTTTATAGTCCTTTCGAGGGAAAAGAGAAAGCCCAGGTTGTAGAAGGTGATGATCTCCATGATGGAGGGACAGTGCTCAGATAGAAAGGGAACATCAATTGATTAGCAGGAAAGTAACTTGAAGGTGCGAGACTGAAATGCCAGCTGGCAGCATTAGGGAACCTGGAACTCGACGAAGGCTGAGGCCTTCGGGAGGGCGCGGAAGAAGAAGGGCCTTTGCCCTTTGAGCTTCCCTCCATGGGTTCTTTGCCCTTAGATGATTTTCTAATGAGTGTGAAGAGTTGATCATGGCAACAGATTTGATCAAGATTAGTAAATCAGATATCGATAGGATCATGACACAAATTGATAATCAAGCCACAGATTGAAGGATCACAAGATCAATAAAAAAATGGTCTGTTGGAACTCGGATGGCTAGAGAGGGGGGGGGGTGAATATAGCCAATCACTTGAACTTTAGCACTTATCAGAATTCTGCACTTAAACCATTCAGTAGCACAGCGGAAAGAATAGAAACAGAGTATGCAGAAAACCAAAACCCTAAGCTAAGCGCAAATGCAAGACGCTAACAAGAGGGTTTACAAGGTTCGGGGATAACTTGCCCCTACTCCTTGGCGTGCCCTTAAGGTGGGCGATCCCTTGATCGTCGGCAGATCAAGCCCCGGTGAACACTGGATAGAAAGCAACCTCCTTCTCGGTGGAGTAATCTCTCCACAGCGTTTCAATCAAAGATATAGTTTTAAGCACAATGAAACACAAGAAAGATCTTACTTAGCACTTAGCATAAACAAGAACACAGCAAGCTTCTTCCGAGCTCCACCCAGCGACGATCTCACGCAAGAACCCTTTCTTCGTGTCTTCTCGCCGTTGGACTCAAAGCCTCTTGCAAGTGCTCAAGCAAGGGATGGTTGCTTCAAGATTGCAGTAGCTTGCTCAAGATGATGGAATTTCAGAACGCACAAGCAAGATGTGGAGAACACAAACGCGCAGCAAGAACTAAGCCAGAAATCGTTTCAGCGAACTCTACTCTGCTCTTCTCCTCTATGCCCTTTTGTTTCTCCACTGAGCACAAGTGACACCATCTCACAGCAGCCTCCAGCTGCTTACCTGCCAACGCCAGCTATCACTGAGCTCTCCCTGGACTCCTTGAGCTTCCCTCAGCCAAGCTCCAGTCAGCAGCTCCAGTCTGCAGCTCTAGCCGTTGCAACCTGAGATAGAAAACGGACAAACCTGCTCCAAGGAAAGGCCTCCATTGACTCTCCTTGACTGTTTGAATCCGTCCCTATCACCTGCAGCTCAATCAGAGTGTTAGCACAACATATCAAGCAGAAAATCGTGTATCAGATGTTAAGCGCAGAGAATCAGATACGTTCAGACGTGATCAGAGCGTCTGACAGTGCATTTTGAATTAAAGTGAACGGTCACGGACTGATCCAGGGCTCGTGGGTCAGTCACCAGACTGATCCACCGCTTTGCTGGGACTCCCAGCTCTCGCAGCGACACAAGCCTGATTGGTCACCAGACCGATCAGGTAGCTCCCTGTCCGATCAGGCTCAAGCCTGATCGATCCACGTCTGAGTGAACAGTAACCGCGGGAATCAAATCCTAAGTCTTTGATCGGTCACCAGACTGTTCAGGAGCTGATCAGTGGGGGAATTCAACTCACTGTGGGCTTCCTGATCGGTCACCAGACCGATCAGAAGCAAGGGAGTGAGGAAGTTGCCTGCTCCCTGATCGGTCACCGGACCAATCAGGAGCAAAGCAACGAGGCAACGACCTGCTCCCTGATCGGTCACCAGACCGATTAGGAGCCACACAATAGGTTACCAACCTCACTGTGCGCTCCCTGATCGGTCACCAGACCGATCAGTCATTGCTGGATCGGTCACCAGACCGATCCACGAAGGAGCAGCTTGCCAAATTCCCTGATCGGTCACCAGACTGATCCAGGGACTCAAACCTAACCCTCCAAGCTAGGGTTTCATCCAACCTAGCCCTCCAAGCTAGGACTTTTTCACCTAACCCTCCAAGTTGGGAATTTTCACCTAACCCTCCAAGTTAGGACTTTTCACCTAGCCATCCAAGCTAGGACTTTTCACCCAACTCTTCCGAATTAGGACTTTTCCAAACCTAGCCCTCCAAGCTAGGACCTGACCCTCCAAGCCAGGACTTTTTCACCTAACCCTCCAAGTTGGGACTTTTCACCTAACCTTCCAAGTTAGGACTTTTCACCTAGCCCTCTAAGCTAGGAATTTTCACCCAACCCTTCCGAATTAGGATTTTTCAACACCTAGCCCTCCAAGCTAGGATTTTCCACACCTAACTGATAAGTGTCATTTTGTTGATCATTTCATATGCTTAAAGCCGTATTTGATCCATATTTTACTTGTATAATTGTGGATTTACTCTAGGTTCTAGGATTTATACTCTTTTTGGACTTAATTGTAAATTTTGATATATTTGAGTTGTTTTGTCACTAAATTTTTGATCAACTTTTGTAGGCTTGGAGGGATCATGAACCTAGGTCATGTTGGGTCAAATGTTGAGTTAAAGGTGGACTAGATCAAGTGATCAAGTATCGACTCATTTGGACCGTCCAATGCAAGAACGGTTAGATCTAGACCATCTGAGAACTTTTGATCAATCCGAGCTGGGATTAAGGCTAATCAAGCGATCAGATCAAGATCTGAGAGTTTCAGCCGAATCAGAGATCATCTAGCCGTTGGATCATGATCAGAGTAATCTAGACCATCCATACAAAGATCAAGGTGATCTGAACCATCCGTTGGAGATCTGGCAGATCCGAGCTACCACGAGGATGATCCTGACCTCTGATCGAGATCTGGAAAATTTGAATCAAATCAGACAAAGATCCACCGTTGGATGAAGCGGAATCTATCTCAGCCGTCCACTGCTTCAACTACTTAAACGGCTGCCCTGTTCAGATCTCAGCGTCGCGTCTTCTCAGTTCTTCAGCTCATTTCTTCATTTCTTCACGGTTTTCCTTGCGATTTTCTTCATCAGAGGCGTGACCAACTCGATCACTACCATTGGAGCAAGATTTGGATTCGTGGAGAAGGTTTCAATGGCGATTTAGCTCGAGATTGTGCCAGATGCAGAGCTGTGCGAGGGTTTCGGCATATCTGTGATTTGAGCTTTTGGATCCGATCGCGTGCCATTTCCATCCATTTGAGTCATCTGTAGGGGTCCTAGGATGAGCTCAGATGATTCCCAAATCATCTTCGCAACCGTTTACATTGGGATCTAAGAGTTTGAATTGGAATTCTCCAACTGATGCAATCTGTGAGTAGATCTGAATTGGAGCCTATTTTCCACTTATTTACGAGTTTAAGGGGTTCTTAGCTTGCCCTTGCGTGACGAACAAGGAGATCTTGAATCATGGGAAGGATCGAGGCTTAGTTGTAATCACATTTCTTGTTTTCCTAGCTGTAATTTTAGTTTCAGCAAATTAGTTCCTGTTCTATCTTGTATCAGCTGTTTCCATTCCAATTTCTAAATTGTTCTTTCGTACTTAGATTTAAATACTGCAAGTAGATAATTAGGAAGCTTGTTTACTGAGCAATTGGCTCGATTTCAGTTTGACTCATGGATTAGATTTTTGTGTATCAAGTGAACATTTCATATCAGCCCTGTTTACTGCAGTTTTTTTTCCTTACAGTTTCTGAATTCATGTTCAACTCTATTGGATCGTTTCCTGTAGTTTATAGCCTTTCAAATTTGAATGCTAGTTAGTCAAGTTGTTTGAGTAATGAATAGTTGCAAGTAGATCAGTTTATGCTGCATTAATTCAATTCTGAATCTTAGTGTTAATTCTGCATTTTTACAGCTCAACCTGTTGCGTATCAGTCCTGATTTCTGATTTCTGCATTTTATCCCAGCAAGTCTCAGTCCTTTTTGAATTTCCATTGTAACTTGCTCCCTTTTTCATAGCACTTCGAATCCATCTTCGCATTTAATTTCAGTTTGCAAACCATTTTATTTCAGAATGTTCAGTCATCAAATCTGAAAATGAACCAAGTGATCATTAGTTTTCTTCTTAAGCTCTCTTTGAATTCGGTTAGTGACTTTAGTTCAGCTCGCATTTAATTTGTTACTTCACTTCAGTTGCCCCACATTAGCAGTTTCAAATCAGTTTAAAATCCCTGCAGTTAGTTTCAGTTTCCGGCACAAGAGTTTTTCTTCTTGGTATCAACTTTGTTTGAATTTAGGCATTTCAATTCTGCAATCAGCCCATTTTTGCACTTCCACCTTTGTTTACTGCATCTTCTTCTGAATTCCTTTCTCTTTTCAGCTGACTCTGAATTTTCTCAGCCATAGTTCTGAAGTTCTCAGTGGATAAATTCTTGAGCTAGCTTGCGCATTAGACTCCATGTGTGCTTGTTTCTTCACTAGATTTTTGTTTCCATTTCTGAACTTCTGAATTCTTCAGTCAATCATCACTTATGTTTCTGAATTCTGCTGCATTTATTTCTGCATTCCTGCTTTAATTCACAGTTAGCATTTCTCCATTAGAATTGTCTTTCAAGTTGAAGTAATTAGTTTCATTTGGGAACTTTCAACTACAGCCTTGGTGCTTGTATCATTTGGCACATTGATTTCATTATTCCTCGCGTATCAAATGTTCTCTTATTCATTTGTTCAGTATTTGTTTTGCATTCAAATTCAGACTTATTCTCCAAAACTCAGTTAAGTAGCAATTGTTGATTAAGTTTTCCATTAGTTGAATTCATTAGCTACCATTACCTTGGTTAGTTTCTTAGTTAAGTTTCATTTCCTTTTCATCGCATTTTCGTTGTCTAATTGAAACCAAACCCCAAATTTTATCTGAAACCCAAAAAACATTGACGACACATAAACTCGAGCACGAATTGAACAACTTGAACTAGCCCTTGGAAAAATACGATCTGTGGCCCCTTTACTACGCTTTTCTTCTTTGATTGCAAAAAGGGTTTCCAGCTTTATAAATTCTAAATTTGAGACCCACATTCGTGACAGTCATTTTGGGTCCATCAACTTGAACTAACCCTCCAAGTTAGGACTTTTCACCTAGCCATCCAAGCTAGGACTTTTCACCCAACTCTTCCGAATTAAGACTTTTCCAAACCTAGCCCTCCAAGCTAGGACCTGACCCTCCAAGCCAGGACTTTTTCACCTAACCCTCCAAGTTGGGACTTTTCACCTAACCTTCCAAGTTAGGACTTTTCATCTAGCCCTCTAAGCTAGGAATTTTCACCCAACCCTTCCGAATTAGGATTTTTCAACACCTAGCCCTCCAAGCTAGGATTTTCCACACCTAACCCTCCAGGTTAGGATTTTCCAACACCTAGCCCTCCAAGCTAGGATTTTCCATACCATGCCTAATCCCCGATCAGGACTTAATCATAATCATCAACATCAACCTAAACTAAAATCGATGTCAATATCAAAATAACATTCAGGGTCAGACTGCATCAACATGGTCATGGTATAGAATAATCAAGTGAAAGAGATTTATCAGTGTAATATAAGATGGGAACAATAATCAAATGAAAGAGAGATTTGATCATATGTAGGTCACGACACACACAACACACACCCAAAATAAACCCCAAAAACAAACATCACGGTTAGTTCACCACATATTATGATATTTGAAGTAATCAACAAGATGGAAGAAGGAAACCCTTACTTAGGTGCCATTGTCGAGTTGATTGATTTGTTGAAAACCTGATCACGAGAGGAAAAATGTAGAAGCTTGACAGGAACCCTCGCGCGCGCATGGGAAGGAGAAGGGCTACGGCACGCGAAGCTTGACAGGAACCCTCGTGAAGAAGCTTGCGCACACACTCGCAGGGATCCAAGATCTCCTCGTTGAACTCTCAGGAACTCACGCACAAGGAAGAGGGAGACGCAGGAAGAGAGTTTCGGCGCTAGGGCTTGGGAGATGAGGGGTTTCGGAGGAATTAATCGGTTGGTGGATCGGTCCACCAACCGTAATTTAATGCGATTGAACGGATCACCGTTCGATTTGGGAGTGCCTAGACCGATCAGGCTCCGGCCTGATAGGACTGGCCTGGTTCTGATCGATCGGGTGACCGATCAGACAGTCCCCTGATCGATCGGCTGATCGATCAGGAAGCGATCAGTAGGTTTGGAGGTTTTTCCGTGAGCCCCCTGATCGGTATGTGGACCGATCACCACAGGGTGTCAGATCGGTCCGGGGACCGATCCAGGCCAACAAAGAATGTTTTGACAATTTTTCGCAAAGGAGCTGGATCGGTCCGTTGGACCGATCAGACATATTCCTGATCGGTCCGGTGACCAATCAGGTCAGGCTTCCTGAATTTTCCTGATACGATCTGAAACGTTCAGTTTCAGACTTCCAAAAGATTTCTGACAAGATATGATGAAAGTTATCGATCTTGGAAGTGATCCCTTGACTAAAATTGATCCCTGAACAAGGATTAAAGGTCCTTATGGGTTTAACAATCACTTTGCTCCACTCAAGTGGAGTCAAACTCAATCAACAAACATCCACTCAATTTCAACCAAGTTTGTATTAAATTCAAGTTTCCAATCAAGTTTCCTTGATTGGAATGTCCAAGTATGATCATGGAGCCAAGCACACATGTGTTATGCATTGGTTTTCCCCATACTTGGTCACCGAAGTGATTTTTATCTCGTCAACCAAATTTCTCAAGGGATGCAACGACATTTCGAGAAATTTAGTAGATCCTAGCATCTCACCCCATATCTAGCAAACAAAAACATTTTGGTAAACCTTATAGTTTGTGTGAGATGTCCCTATGTTACCTAATTGTCGCCCAACAATTCGAAATGATCATCAAGGGTTTTGAATACATTTTGATGTCTATGAAGTGCGACACATTCCCAACTCCCTTCTTAAGAAGCTAAACTCATTTTCGGGGAGTGGTTTAGTGAAAATGTCCGTTAGATTTGATTTGGACTCTACATATGAGAGTACAACATCTCCTCTAGCAACATGATCCCTAATGAAGTGGTGGCGCACTTCAATATGTTTGGTTCTAGAGTGATGGACCGGATTCTTGGTTAGGTTAATTGTGCTAATGTTGTCACACAACACTTGCACTCCCTTGTAGCTTAATCCATAGTCCTCTAGAGTATGAATCATCCACAACAATTGCGATATGCTCTCTCCCATAGCAATATATTCTGCCTCGATCGTGGAGAGAGCAACACAGTGTTGCTTCCGACTTGACCAACTAACTAAAGATGATCCTAAAAATTGGCAACCCCCACTAGTGCTTTTCCGATCCAACTTGCATCCAGCATAGTCGGAATCGGTGTAGCCAATTAGGTCAAATGATTCGGTACGGGGGTATCATAAACCAACACCAATTGTGCCCTTGAGATATCTCAAAATTCTCTTGATAGCAATCAAGTGAGATTCCTTGGCACAAACTTGATACCTAGCGCACATACCCACAGCAAAAAGTATATCAGGTCGACTGGCTGTGAGGTATAGCAGACTACTTATCATGGTCCGATATTAAGTCAAATCAACAGGTTTACCACTCTCATCATTGTTTAATCTTGTGTTCGTATCCATGGGAGTGGTTACCTCTTTTGGATCACTCATGTTGAATTTTCGAAGCATCTCTTGAGTATACTTTGATTGATGCACATGGATCCCATCTCGGGTTTGTTTGATTTCAAGTCCAAGGAAGAAAGTCAACTCTCCCACTAGACTCATTTCAAATTCACTCTACATGTGTCCAATGAATTCATTTAAATATCCCTTGTTGTTTGAGCCACAAATAATGTCATCGACATATACTTGGGCTACAAATATATTGTCACAATCTCTTTGTAGAAATAGTGTAGGGTCTATTTGGCCTCTAACAAAGCCTTTTTCAATTAAAAATGTCGACAACCGCTCGTACCAAGGTCGGGGTGCTTGTTTAAGGCCGTAGAGCGCCTTCTTGAGCTTAAATACGTGGTTTGGGAATTCGGTACTCTCAAACCCCGGAGGTTGTTCGACATAGACCTCTTATCTTATTAAACCATTTAGAAAGGCCGATTTGATGTCCATTTGATATAGCTTGAAACCCCGATGTGCTGCAAATGGAAGCATCAATCGGATGGACTCTAATCGGGCCACGGGAGCATAGGTCTCATCATAATCAAGGCCTTCAACTTGACTGTAGCCCTTTGCTACTAAGTGTTAGTAATATGAGAGAAGTGTCCTAAGGCAATCGCCTTATGATTGTAAACATTTATTTTAATAAATGAAAATTCACTATTTGAGTATACATGTTTATGTATTTGATTGGGATCTTAAACTCACTTACTGAATGTCCGTAATACAATTCACAGCATGAGAGAATTTGTGATGAATTCACAACTAGTGATTATCTCTACATGTGCAATTGTGAAGTATTGAAATTGTCCCTAGTCGATGAATTGATAAATACGAACATTATCAATTCTGTAGAGACTAGCATGGGTTATTCTCTAATCAGCTGATTCTCACTGGCTGGTGACATTGGGATGTCCGGAGATAAACATGGATGCTAGTTAAGGGAACTAGTTCATTGGAGTGACTAGCTGTAAAACTTCATATGGTAATCTACATATAGATATGTCAATGAATGTTCTTACTGCAGCTTAAGTGCGATGTTCCTTTGACTTGCGGTGTTCAAGTCATCTTGGTCATGGAGACTTATACTTTAACATCTTAAGCAAGCATCTCCAAGGAGGTGTGGACCCAGGATGGTTGGGTATAAGCCAAAGTGCCCGAAGATGTTTGAACAGCCTACAAAGGATTCACCACTCCTTGCGAGGAGATGTATACCCAAGGCCTATCGTCGGATTGTTACTCAAAGCCTCTGGCCAGAGCATGACATGTTTAGAGTATGAGTCTCTTAAATACATGAGAGTAATTAGAAATCCAAAGCTTGAGAGAACGTTACTTGGGCTAGGTGTGACGTAGTCAGCCTAGTGGGGACTGACACACACACAGACCATGTCCTGAACCAAGTGGGTATAAGATGGTGAAGGGAATGAGGCACGATTCATTAGAGCTGCTGAAGGGTTTTAGAATTATATCTGAGGTTAACCGTTGATCTTTCGATTAATTGGGGGTCATGATGTACTACTAGGTGCCACTCATGATCGTTCTATAATTGGTTGATTATAGACGGCCAACATAAATCGAAAGCCTATTTAGTCACACGCACTACGAGTAATTCGAGGGATTTAAAACGAGTTGAAAATTAGATTTTCCGATCAAGAGAAATAAGTCGAATCTGAATTTATCAGAGGCGCATCGGAAGCTTAAAATGGCTAAGTCTTTTGAAGGCTTATTGGGCGAATTAAATGCGTTTAATTCGCGAGGGTTTGGCTTGGTGTGGCCGGCCAAAGAGGGTGCCCACCCTCTTTGGTTTGGCCGGCCACCACATGGAGGGAAACCAATTTATTTGGTTTAAATTATAAAACAAATCAAGTGCGATTTGTTTTATAAAATTATGGATAAATAAGTTTATATAAAGAAATTTTATAAAGAAATTTATAGAAATTTATTCTTTTTATGGAAATTAAAATGAACCATGGATCGGTTTATTTTAATTTTATAAAATCAATTATGAATTGATTTTTCCATGATAAGAAAAAATTTATATAATTTTCTTGTAAATTTTATTCCATAATAAAAGGAGAGATGAGTTTGTTTTATTATAAATTTAGTTATAATAAAACTAAGCATAACGGAATAATTCATAAGAAAATTTATGGGATAAATTTCTTATGAAAATTTATTCCGTTAAAGAGGAGACTTAGCGATGGAGAGACTACTATATAAAGGAACCAAGGCTAGGCTTGAATTCCTCAATTGATTAATCAAGAGATTAAGAAGTTCTCTCTCTCTCTCATTCTCTCCCTCTCTCTCTCTAGGGCCAGCGCCCACCCTTTCTCTCTCTAGGGCCGGCGCCTCTTCTCTCTCTAGGGCTGGCACCACTTTCTCACTCTAGGGCCGGCGCCACCTTCCCTAGCCGTGAGCCACCACCAAGACGAAGCGGGTCGCGTCTCCTTCCTCCCTTCACGGAACCTTGATTCCGTTACTTGGTGGTTAGTTTCCATATCTCTCTTTTGATATTTTAGTTGTGCCTTTGGAGAATCTAGTAGTTCTTGTCGGCACGAAACTCGTGACTTTGCGAAGTCATCCTGAAGAGAACTCGGCGTGGACGCGAATAGAGGCGAAGCTTCCAAGGGACGCTACGGTTGGATCTCGTCCCTTTCTTCGAGTTACGCGAGGTACAAAGTAAATTAGTTTACTTTTCTGCAAAATTTTAATTTATGATCATGTCTCCACAACTTAAGATTGCATGCTATATACGTGGTTAAAATAATTTAAGAAATTATTTATGCTAATTCTTCCGCTGCACGTAAATATTTTAAAATTTACGAACCCGTATCCTCGTCAACATGCACCCGGTCCCAACAGTGGTATCAGAGCCGGTTAGTGTTCGACATAATCATATAATTGTTTTGCGAAAAACTTTGTCATGATCTCAATTTTGGAAAAATTTTCAATTATGGAAACTTTCCAATTATGATAAATTTTAGATTTAGGAATTTCAAAGTTTGGAAATCCTCATGAAATTTCGCAAACTTTTAAAATATCCTAGTTTCTGAAATTTTATGATAATTGTGAAAACTTCCCATCTTTGGAAACTTTCCAATTTTGGAAATTTTCTATTTTGGAAAATTTCCAACTTTGGAAATATGTAAGTTTTCTTTGTACCAGAAACTTACAATTATTCTGAAAACCTATTATGAAATCTCGCGATTTTGGACACTTTCTTTCAAGAAAGTCTAGACAAATTTATGGACTATTAATTGACAATTAAATTCGAATTGGTTTTAAATTATTAACAAAATTCTTTATTTTGGATTGAGCCTCGGGAAGCCGTCCAATTTAAAGTTAGTTGTTATAATTTAATTTCCCATTTTGAATAAAATTGTCATGTTTAATTTGGTTACGCCTCGGGGAGCGGACCAAATTGGATTTACGACAAATTACTTTTCTTTGGGTATCTGAGCCTCGGGGAGCCACCCTTAGAAAACAATTTGTTGTAATTAATTAATCCATGAATAAAATATGTGATCAAATCTTGGAAATTTGATTTAAGAGGTGATGCTCTTACATATTGTTGTCTCCAAAATTAATTAGGAAAATGGTTTCCTATAGAGTTTTCTTAAATGAGATTTTCATGAAAATAATATGTGGTTGAATTAAGGGAATCTGTCTCTTAATTTAATAAGATTTGATTTAGAGAAATTAAAGTCTTAAACATATTATTTCCGAAATTGATTATGACAATTTAGGAAATTGTTTCCCAAAACAATTCCTTGAATAAAGTATGAAATTAGAATTTGGAAATCCGGTTCCTAATTCAATTAATGAGACTTGATAAATTAAGTCACATACATACTTTATTAAGGAAATCGTTAGTCATGACATAATTATATATCATGAATGTGCTTAGAAAAGAAAGGATGAGACCCAAAACCCCTTACAAAATATTAAGGCCAACACCTTCCATTAATATGGTTAGAACCGGAGTTTTGTTTCTCGTTTGGGTTGATGGACACATCCATGCCTGGCTTGAACCTCAACATGTTCAAACCATGGAATTAGTTTATGAATAATATAGTTGGAGTCAGAGGTCAATCCTTAGTTTTGGTTGTTGGACACATCCAAGCCTGACTAAACGGTTGAATGAGCTCCAACCATGTTCAAACTATTTCTTGATTAATGGGTCAACCTTAAGCTTGGAGCATCGATTTGTTGTGCCACAGCCAAGGTCGATGTAAAGAGAGGTGCAGTTGGGTGCTATGTATATTGTTGCATACTTGTTAATGAGTTAACAACCCAATGATTTATGCAAACATTCAATTAGTTGATAGCATAAAGTGATAGTTACATATATGTGATATGTAATCGGTATAATTGCCTACCTTCATAGCTAAGAATAACATGATGGCCACAGCCATGGTTGTTCTTATCTATGGTTGGATATCAACCTATTTGGAGATGTTCCTATGATCTCCCGAATTGATAAAAAGGGTTATTCAATTTGAAAAATAAATAGGATTTTTTATTAATGTATGTTGATACATTTTTTTTAATCATTCTTCTCACATAAGCTCAATTTGTATTTCTAGGTTAATCACTCGATCATGTCTTCTCTGAATTTACGTTCCATTTTGGACACCAATAAACTGACTGGGCCAAACTTCATGGACTGGCTTCGAAACCTGAGGATAGTCCTCAAGGCAGAGAAGCTTGCTTATGTCCTTGAAGATCAACTTCCCAACCGTCCTCCAGAAAATGCAACTCCAGACGAATTGTTGGCCTATCAGAAACATGTGACCGATTTTGAACTTGCGAGTTGCATCATGCTAGCCTCTATGGTACCTGAGCTGCAAAAGCAGCATGAGCATATGGATGCTTATACCATCATCTTCCATCTTCATGAGTTGTTTGAAGAGTAGGCGAGATCTGAAAGGTTCGAAGTCTCCAGACTCCTCTTCACCTCTAGGATGCAGGAAGGCATTTCTGCCTCGCAGTTTGTGTTAAAGATGTTGTGGTACATTGAGCGACTGAGCACACTCGGCTTTGCAATGGATCATGAACTAAGTATTGACTTAATTCTACATTGTTTGCCCAAATGTTATTCACAATTTGTGATGAACTATCGGATGAACAAGCTGGAGACTACCATTCCTGAGTTGCTCAACCTGCTGAAGACTATTGAGCCTTCTGTAAAGCAGGATCAGAAGACGGTACTGTTAGTTGGTTCCTCGAAGAAAGGTTCTAAGAGGAAGGCCAAAGAACAGATTAAAGGAAAGAAGAAAAAGGCCAAAAAGACTGAAAAGACACCAAAAGGCACTTGCCATCATTGTGGCAAGGAGGGTCACTGGCGAAGAAACTGTAAGGTTTATCTTGAGTCTTTGAAGAAGAAGGCATTCCGATGCCCCATCCTCTTCAGGTATCTTCGTTATTGAATGTCACTCTATTTCCTTAGATACCTGGGTACATGATACTGGGTGTAGCTCACATATATGTAATGACATACAGGGGCTAAGGAATAGAAGAAGACTCGTCAAGGGAGAAACGAATCTGCGAGTTGGAAATGGAGCAAAGATTGCTGCTGTTGCCATCGGAACATATTTGCTAAAGCTCCCTACTGGACGTGTCTTAGAATTTGATAATTGTTATTTTGTTCCTTCGTTAATAAAGAACATTGTATCTATTTCATGTTTGAATGAAAAGGGTTATCATTTAACTTTTAGTAACAATTGTTGTTACATAACTTTGAATGGTGTTCTTTATGGGAATGGAACTTTGTGCAATGGTATCTACACGTTAGATTTATCCGGTGACATTTTCAATATCGAAGTTAGCAACAAACGTGCTCGAATAGATAATCGAATAGACTCCTACATGTGGCATTGTCGTCTTGGCCATGTAAGTAAGAAACGCATGACCGAATTACACCGATGTGGAATTTTGGAATCATTTGAACCCGGTTCATTTGATACATGCGAATCATGCTTAAAAGGCAAGATGACCAAATTACCCTTTTCTGGAAAAGGTAATCCAGTGGGAGAATTGCTTGGTCTAATACATACTGATGTATGTGGACCAATGTCAACTCTTACACAAGGAGGCTATAGCTACTTCATCACCTTTATCGATGATCACTCACGATTCGGGTATGTGTTCTTGATGAAACACAAATCTAAAGCTTTTGAGAAAATCAAAGAGTTCAGAAATGAAGTAGAGAAACAGCTTGGCAAAAGTATTAAGATACTTCGATCCGATTGGGGTGGTGAATACTTAAGTCAAGAGTTTCAAGATTATCTTAGGGACAATGGGATATTGTCTCAATGGACTCCGCCATATACACCACAGCATAATGGTGTATCTGAGAGGCATAATCGAACCTTGATGGACATGGTTAGGTCGATGATGAATCATGCAACTCTTCCAAAATCCTTATGGGCTATGCACTTAAGACAGTTGTTTACTTGCTAAACAGAGTCCCGACCAAGGTAGTCTCTACTACTCCGTATGAGACATGGAATAGTAAGAAACCTCACTTAACTCACCTTAAGGTATGGGGTTGTCCTGCTTATGTGAAGCGGACTATATCAGATAAATTGGATGCTAAGTCTGATAAATGTCTATTTATTGGATACCCTAAGGAAACGAAGGGTTACCAATTCTATCATCCCTTGGAGCAAAAGGTGTTTGTTTCAAGGCATGCTGTATTTCTGGAAAAAGAATTTCTTTTACAAGAAAACAGTGGGAGTGACATTGAACTTGATGAAGTTCAAGAAACTCCAATAGACATTACAGAGACACCTAGTCTAGACCCACAACCAATAACTCATAATGATGAGCTATCAGTTGAACCTAAAACAACACCACCTCTTCGTAGGTCTGATAGGACACGCAATATTCCAGAGAGATACGGATTTCTCATAAGCGAATCGAATGATGTGTTACTCATAAGCGATGACGAACCTATCAGTTATGAAGATGTTCTGAAAAATTCAGAAAGGGACAAATGGCTTGAAGCCATGAAGTTGGAAATGGATTCCATGTACGAAAATCAAGTATGGGACTTGGTTAACCCACCTGAAGGGATTAAGCCGATAGGGTGCAAGTGGGTTTTCAAGAAGAAAACCGACATGGAAGGTAATGTTGTTACCTTTAAGGCTAGATTAGTGGCAAAAGGATATCGTCAAAAATAAGGAATTGATTATGACGAAACCTATTCGCCAGTAGTTATGCTTAAATCCATTCGGATGCTCCTAGCCATAGCAGCTCATTATGATTATGAAATATGGCAAATGGATGTGAAAACAGCTTTCCTTAATGGAAACCTGCTTGAGGATGTATACATGATACAACCTGAAGGTTTCACATCGGTTGATAAAACCAAAGTATGCAGGCTTCGACGATCCATATATGGACTGAAGCAAGCATCCAGGAGCTGGAACATCCGTTTTGATGAGACAATCAAAGAGTTTGATTTCTCACAAAATCCTGACGAACCTTGTGTGTACAAGAAGGTTAGTGGGAGTGCAGTCGTATTCCTAGTGTTATATGTCGATGGCATATTACTTATAGGAAATGATATATCAGTTTTACAGACAGTTAAAATTTGGTTGTCCAAAACTTTCTCCATGAAAGACCTGGGAGAAGCAACCTATATCCTTGGAATTAGAATCTATAGAGATAGATCAAAACGGTTGCTTGGTCTTTCGCAGTCTACATATATAGACCGAGTGCTAAAAAGGTTTAGCATGTCGGAATCCAAGAAAGGTAACCTTCCCATCAGGCATGGGATCAACCTTTCAAAGTCTATGTGTCCGCGCATAGAAGACGAGAGGATTTGCATGAATAAGATTCCTTATGCGTCCGCGATAGGATATATCATGTATGCTATGTTATGTACTAGGCACGATGTATTGTATGCTCTGAGCGTCACAAGCAGATACCAGTCGGATCCAGGAATGGATCATTGGGCGGCTGTCAAGACAATCCTTAAGTACTTAAGAAGAACTAAGGATGTGTTCCTAATATATGGAGAAGGAGATATGGTAATACGTGGGTATACAGATGCCAGTTTCCAGACAGATAAGGATGACTCCAAATCTCAGTCTGGATACGTATTTACTTTGAATGGAGACGCAATAAGTTGGAAGAGTTCCAAACAAGACACGTAGCAGATTCTACCACGGAAGCAAAATATATCGCAGCTTCGGAAGCAGCAAAGGAAGCAGTCTGGATCAAGAAGTTTGTCTCCGAACTTGGTGTGGTTCCAACCATTGATGAAGCAGTGCCGGTTTACTGCGACAACAATGGAGCTATTACACAAGCAAAGGAACCAAGGTCTCATCAGTGATCCAAACACGTGCTTCGCCGCTATCATCTGATCAGAGAGATTATAAGTAGGAATGATATACAAATTGAGAAAATTCCCACTGAAAGGAATTTAGCGGATCCTTTAACTAAGGCCTTGCCTCAGAGCAAGTTTGAGGGTCATGTTAGAGCCTGTGGTATTGGATACGT